>JAWNNA010000912.1:0-162629 GCA_035043295.1 Drosophila sordidapex | reverse complement strand
TGGCGCAAGAGTCTAGCTAGCGGAGCATGATGACAAGGACGATGAAACTGAGCTGGCACTGGAGGCCATAGCTGGACTATGGAGTAGCGCCGATAGTCGGACAAAAATCGATGGATCCGCTAGGCTTGTGCATCGCACCAGTGGAATGCAAACGGGTAACACAAGCTACCAGGCGCGCGTCCATCTACGTCATGAATATAAGACCAATCCTTATTAAACCTTATAATCCCACACACGAACAAAAAGAAGGTTCCGAGCAGGGCTGGGCGTGCGTGTCGTTTTCAGTTAAGGACGCTGGGAGAGAGAATCGTAAAGCCCCACTCAATTATACATTACACGATTGCGTGCACTGATGTCAAGGAATACCACTAATGATAATTGATAACATTTTGACCTTAGCTTTTGATTAATAAACAAACAGTTAAGTAAATTGCAAAAGACGTAATGTTTGCCGTTTATTGCTAAACGCACATGAGACACAATCACAAATTCGGCAAATAAACGCTTCAGCAATGTGCTTTTGCCGGAGTCTGAGGGACCGCACAGCACGAGCGGTCGTGGACCAGTGGCTTGCATTTCTGCTGCTGCTAGCGCTGAATGCACAATTGACAATGAACAGAAAGCTCAGCATGTTTGTGGTGGAAAGCTAGATACGTTTTGGCAAAATTAACCCGTAGATGGGAGCGTGTGGGTGTGTTACAGCTGTGCGCATTATATCGTTCGTTGCATTGGGGCGGTGCTGCGATAACACGTCTATCGCACCGGCCTGCCCGCATTCGCAGTTATCAATTTCGAAATGAAAAACACAAGTTTTTGGTTTAAAAACGCTTTATATGCATATTCTTATACTGTTTTCATTTTTTTTTTTTATATATATATATTTAGCATAGAATTTCAAACACATACACACTGAAACTAACGCTGGTTTGAATGCTGCTCGCTGCTGATGTTTGTTTTTTTTATGTTGGATGTTTTTTGTGTATCGTTATCGGCTTATTATTTGAATTTGAATTCGAATTACAATGCATTTTAAACTTAGTTTGCTAATAATTATTATGGATTTTACTTTTCTTGTTTACGTTTTATTTTATTTTTTATTTTAATATTTTTTGATCACAATTTGATTTCGCATATGCCCAAAATGAATTTGGTTTGTGTTCCGAATGATTCGCCTGAATGTAACCTCCTACTCCTACTCCTACTCCTCCTTCGTCATCTTCTATTCCCGTTCCATACTAGTATATTAAGCCTATCTGCCGAAAAAGTGACTAATGTTCGAATTATATCAATTATACGTATGTAGTTCATGCAAGCGCTGTATTTGCATTTTTATTTTATTCTTATTTGTTTTGTTTGCTTGAGAAACTACAAAATATGCTAATTTTTCAGTCATTATTATGTGGTGCTGCTTCTTCTTATTCCTCTCTTCCTGCCACACTCCTCAACTTGTTGGCAAGGCAACGAGTGGAAAAAGGATGCTCAATGCGCTTCGGCTACCTTTCCTTCGTGCTTTATGCATGCATGTGTGTAGTATGTGTGTGTGTATGGGTGTGTATAGTTTATTTGTATATATATATTTGTATTTGTTTATGTACAATATTATAAGTTAAGCTTTTGAGAATTCGATGTTCGATGCATGACAATAATATGCATAATGGGGGAGTGATTCTGTATTTTGTTTATTAACGAGTAAAGATCAACTAAATAACAGTACTATCGTCTCTTCCAAGTGGGAGCTGTAAATTGAGTCTAATGGATCAATGAAGACTATATATATATATAAATATATATGTGTCTGTGTGTGTGTGTGTGTGTGTTAAATTGATTAAATATTAAAATGGATTAATAGCTTGGCAAAATTAAAAGTATTGTGCAAGTGTTGTTGCAATTTATTAGAGCCCTAAAAATTTGTATACAACTAAAACTATGCGTATGTTTAAAATTGATTACAAAATAATTGTGTATATGTATTGGTGTGTGTATGTGTGTGTGTGTTTGTGTAAACTAAGCTTGTACATCCCCAAATAACTGAGTTTTAGGGGAGGCAGGGGGTTGGTTATTGGGTTGGATTGGTTTGGTTTGGAGAGTCAATTGGCCGGCCCGTAAAAATGGGTCTCCTTAGTCTCCGTCTCCTTAATGACTACAATCATTATTATTCATATTATATATTCATGTATTGATGTATTATATTCAATTACTATAGGAGCTTAAAAATTTGCAATTGTTTATGGGGATTCATTTTGGTTTTTGTTTTCTTTTTTTTTTTCATTTTTTTTTTTCTTTTTTTTGCGAATTTGTATTGCTAATTGTAATTAATTGTTGGTTTAAAATGAGAAACACGACAAGTATTAACAAAAGAAACTACTAACAACAATTTTACGTTTACGACGCATTTGTTGTTGCTATTTTCTTTGTGTGCATATGTGTGTGTCTATGTGTGTGTGTGTGTGCGTGAGTGTGTGTGTGTCTGTATAATTATGTATAATTAATTATGTAATAATTATTGTTTACAAATAGAATAATCATTTTACGTGTACATTATGTTTGTTTGCTTGCGTAAATTATAAAATTACCTAATCAAGAAAATTATAAAGTTAGTTGTTGTTGTTGTTGCTGTTGCTGCTGTTGCTGTTTTCTTTTTTCTTTTTTTAATGCTTCTTAGGCCTTCCAGTTGTTCTGGCGACTGCCGCTGGGTCCGCTTGGCTGCTGTGGCGGTATCATTTCGAGCAGATATTGTCGCTGCAGTTCCGCCGCCCGCTGAATGTCCGCCAAGCTGGTCGCATTGCTCGAATTCTTCGACGAACTCGATGCGGAGCTGCTCTTCTTGTTGTTATTGTTGAATGCTGTCGAATGCAAAACGAAAATAGTGAATAAAAGTAGTTTACGACTTGAGCATACCCTGTATTCTTCAATTTGTTGCTCACCTGCTACTTGGGCCGCCTGCGCCATGGCCATTTGGTAGGTGTAGAGCAGCGGCGCAAATTGCATCATGTGCTGCGGATTGCCTCCCAGACCCTGACCAAGTGCTGCAGAAAGCATAAAATACGCATTAGCATCTTCAATTATAGAGTGTTAGCCAACACTGCCTGCTTACCCCTGAACAGCTGCTGCTGGAAGGCCTGCATGGCTGCTGCTGGCGACGCATTGCCCAGTGCCGCAGCTGGATTATTTGCGGGCGTTGTGGCGCCACCAAAATTACCCAATGCACCCAGACCAGCCAGATTGCCCAGCTGATTGAGATTACCCAGACTGGCGATATTATTTAAATTCAAACCACCCATGCCACCCAATGCGCTGAGATGCGCTGCTGCTGCCAGCGTTGCCGCCGAATACTTGTCATAACTTTGAGCCTGCTGCTGCTGCTGTTGTTGTTGTTGTTGCTGCTCGCGTTGTTGGTCCCGCTGCTGCTGTTGTTGTTGCTGCTGTTGTTGCTGTTGCTGCTGCTGCTGCTGATGGTGGTGGTGGTCGCGTTCGGCGCGTGAGGAGCGCGCCGTTGCTGTGGTGGACTCGTGGTGGTGCGCTGCAACTGGTCCCGGTCCCGGACTGAGTATGCCCGCCTGTTGGGCGGCAATCGCTGCCGCTGCCGCCGTTGCAGCAGCACGCGACGAACGCTGTTGGCTCGCTGGCGGTGGTGTTGGCTGTTGATTCTGCTGCTGCTGTTGCTGCTGCTGTGCTGCTGATGACGACGACGACGACTGCGATGGCGGCGGCGTTGGCCGTGGCGCTGGCGTCGGTGTGTGGCATTTGGTGGGTATAACCGTAACTGAGGGCGGCAAGTTGACCAAAGCTGCAGCGGCGGATGCATGCGATGCCTGCAGCTGTTCGCGCTGCTCGCGTTCCCGTTCTCGTTGCAACGCCTGCTGATGCTGATGCGAGGCAGCAACGCTGGCAGCACTGCTGGCGGCGGCGGCTGCAACAGCAGCAGCATTGTTCGAGGCGCTGTGCGCTTCGATGACGACGGGCGAGGGACTGCTCTGGCTGGCCAAACGCTGCTCGATCTCCTGCTCCTGCTGGAGCGCCTTGACGAACGCCTGCTTCAGTCGATTCGTGTGCTCCGCCTTTAAAGCCTTCTTCACATTCGATGTGACGCACTGCTCGCAAATGACCTTGGCCTCCTTGTTCGCTGCAATGAAATCAATTAAATATACATTCATTTCTATACAGTTTATGGATATGGATCTATATATGAACAGGTGTGAAGACAACTTGAATGTCTCGATTGATAAGGTATATAGTTATCTAGTCATTATAATTAAAGACTTAACTGAGCTATCTAATAATCTTGTCAAGTCTTCACACCTATTTTATATGTATATATAGATTAGCGAGTGCTGCTTACTCTGCTTCTCCCATTTCCACACGGGCGTAAAGTCAATCTTGCACTGGGCACAGCGGAAGGGTGCCGCAACCGCATTCGCCTTCTTATTAACAGTTAGATAATCGACTACCGTTTCCAGACCGAGCAGATAGACAAAATCCGTATTGCTCGGATTCGGTATGAAGTGCATCTCTGGCGGTGGCGGCTTTGGTGGCGGTATCTAAATAGAAAAACAACAAAAAAAAGATAATATTTATAATCATTATTTTTATTATGATTTACTCACCTGTAGCAAAGTCTTTTCCAGCTGCTTGCGCAGCGCCATTTTGGCTGCCGCCTGACGCTGTGCGGGCGTTTGCGTATCTTCGCGTGGCGCGCCGCGTTCATTCTGCAAATGCAAAGTACCGTTGTAGATTTAACAGTTTGCCAACAGTTATGTTCAATTCGAACTCACCTTCATGTCGTTGAGCTGATTTTGGTGCGTTTGTTGCAGTGGCGGCGCCGGCGTTATGGATACGGAATTGCTAATGGTCCCAGGTACCTTCGAATTATCCGAAATATTAGGCTGCATGTTTTTTTTTTTTTGTTTTTTTATGTATGATTTTTGCGGTTTATTTTTATTTAGTTTTTTTGAATAATGAAATTTTGTTTAGCATAAGAATATAGAACAGAAATTAGTGTTGCGTTCCAAGGCAAATATGCTGTGACTAAATTGAATATGAATATATATATATACATATATATATAAACTATTTTTTTTTGTTTTCCAAAACGAAATGTAATAAGTGGGAAAATGTTGTAAATTACTGTCAATTGGCTGCTCGACTGTTTTGGAGCAGATGCAGCTTTTGACAGGTGTGTGTTTAGTGTTGTGCAACGTCGTGCGATGCGTATGATTGAACTCAATAGTGTAATAGTTCGATAATGCGCATCTGCGACTGTCTTTAAAAGTAGTGTTAGTGTTGGTAAGCGTGAGTTTTGTGCATAATTTTGAATAGTGTCGCACGAGCGTTTACATAGACTGGCAACTGTTTATTTTAACTAACTATTTAATTGAATACTAAATAGAAGTAGGTGTTTTTTTTCTTGAGGAAATACCCGTGATAAGTAACAGTTACTTGCGCATATGTTGAACGCTACTCGGGACAAATGAAGACAACAAATCAAACACAAATTCCAGATTCTTTTAAAGTCTTGCTTTGTCTGTGTGTGTACGTGTGTGTGTTTGTTTTGTGTGTGTGTGTGCAAATGGTGCAATTGGTGAATATCATTCATGATGATGAATACATATATTTTATATATACATAGAGAGATAGAGAGGTGGAAAAACTCGGCGCTTACGGCAACGATGACATTACAATAACTCACATTGCGTGCTTTCAGGCTGGATGGCGGCGCCGACGTCGGCGTTATGGTCACCGACGGGGTTATGGTGAGATTCGGCAGATTTGTGCGCGGCGGCAGCACACTCGACCGATGCGAACTGTTTGTCGCTGGCGTAATCGTTGTGCCCGAGGCGAGTGTGGCGCCCGCTGCCAGCGACGATCTCGGTGGCGGCAGCAACGAGTTGTTACCCAACGAGTTGCTGCCTAACGAGTTGCTGCCGCGATGCGAAACCGAGGTTAAAGCAGCCACAGCGGCTGCCGTCGCTGCCGACGAACTAATGCTGCGACTATTACTGGCGCTGCGAGAAGACAAAAGAAGAGAAAGAAGAGAGAGAGAGTGATAGAGGGTGAGTGATGCAGTCATCAATAATCGATTTAAGTGTTATCGTTAATCGTTGCGTTGCTCACCTTATGCTAACGGCAGCCACACTGCCACCCAAACTGCTCCGCCCCCCCTTGCTGTGGGCGGGCAACGGCAACGCTGACGTCGGCGTCACACTCAACGACCCCTTGGCTGTAAGGGAGCTGGGTATGGCCGCCAGCGGATTATTGGGCGAGACACTGGTGGGCGTTACAACCAAATTCTCCTTCATCACCTGCTGCGACTGTTTCAGTTTCTTGAGCAGCATCAGTTTGGTCTCCTCGTTGCGCAAATCCTGTCGCAGCTTGCGCAAACTCTTCTCGCGCTCCTTGAGCTCCGCATGCGTCAGCTCCTTGATGGGCACATAGGGCGGCATCTCCTCATCATCCGTTTCCGAATCAATGTTCCCATTCTGTTGCCGCCCATTTGTTCGTGCCGGCAGCAAAACAATGTCGGGTGCTTCCGCATAGGATTTGGGTTCGGTTCGTGGTCGCAACACACGACGTTGTACTTTATTCTCATCCTGATTGAGAGTGACACTGCCAGTGATGCTGCCACTGACACTGACACTGCCACTCCCACTGCCTGCCACTGCATCCGTTAACGTAACGTCATTACTATTATGATTATTTGTGCTGTTGTTGTTGTTGCTACTGCTGTTGTTGTTGCTACTGTTGTTGTTGCTACTGCTGTTGTTGCTGCTGCTGCTGCTGTTGTTGTTGGTGCCATCATTAGCATTGCCCGCGCCAGAGTCTGGGGCAGCAGCTGTGTTTGTTGTTGGTCCTGGCGCTGGCGTTATGGTCAGCCCCGTGTTGTTTGCGGTTAGGGCGCGCAGATCCCGATTGCTGATTGTCGTCGTCGTCGTTGGCGCCGACGCTGGTGTTATGGTTAGCGCCGGATCACGGCCGGAACTCAGACTCAAGTCGACGACATCGTCGACCTCCATTTTGGCCATTTTCGCACGTCGCGTCGTCGTGATGTCGTATCTTGACCTAACTGTAACGAAAGAAGAACAATTTGTTGAGTTAGTTCAAATTATTTGACTATAATTCTGCATGTATGAACGATATACACCTGCGGTCAAAAAAATGACTGATCTGCTTTGAATTCGATAAATGATACAGTGTATATCCCATATAGTGTACACATTATTTAATAATATACTACTAATCGAGTAACTTTAATGATATTTTGACCGAAGTGTAAAGAACACAATTTTATAAATTACAGTTCTGTATTGTACTGTGTATATTCCACATGTTGCACACTATTGCTTAATTTAATAAAATATAAATAAATGTAATATTTTCAACTCTTCTGCACATACTCGCTGCTTTTCAAAATGGCAAACACTTTCTTCTTAATTGCATTCGCCATAACGAGTGTCTACTGTAATTAAGAATGGGCCGAGTCCTTTGTGTTCTCTTTTCTAAGGGTTGATTTACCGTTTGCTGCTTTCCTTTTCTTCTTTTTTTCTATTTTTTTGTTGTTGCGGAAATCAGAGTCTAACCCCTAATGGCTTAACATTTGCTGTTGTTGTTGCTGTTTTCAGTGTCTCACCGCTTGGAAGTGTTTTGCTGCTCCCTTTTTTTATTTTTTCAAGGAAATAATAAAGATATCCTGATTTCAATTCATTTCGGCGACGACCTTGTTGAATCAAACTGATAGCCTCGAGACGACGACGACTGACGACTGGCGACTGACTTTGGATTCTTGTGGCTGGCGGCGGCAAAAGGAAAGCTGCTTGCACTAAATCGCAAGCGAGATTTGATCGCAGATACACACACACACACACACACACACATATATATATACACATGTCTGTGTGTGTCTGAGTATGTGTGTTTGCTTGTATGCGACAAGCGCCACAGCAGTAGCAGCATTCGCATTGGGGATTGGGATTGAAACTGTGGCAGTTCCACAAGCTGCTTCTACAAGCAAGTCACGTTTTTGTTTTATCAAATTTTCGCATACAAAGCGAGAAAATTTACATGAAAACAAAGTGGACAAGCGTGAACAGGTGAGAGAGAGGCGGAGGGGTGAAGGGAGAGAGAGAGAGAGAGGATATGCAAATCGGTAAATGTTAGTGGCAGCAGCGCAGAACTAGAAAATCTTCAAGCACACACACACAGGCGCATACACATACACATGTACAAGCCTCACAATACACGTGAGCGCCAAAAGGTGAATAAACTTTGCAAACAAATGCACACAAATATAAAATGTATGAAATGTGAATGAATGAATGAATGAATGTATATAAATATAGATATAATTGCAGCGCCAACAACAACAATGTTAATATACACCTGCCCCGCTTGCCCAATAAAAAGCAAAAACCATACAACAATAAACATTCCAATTAAAATGATATAAATGCAGCCGCAAACACAAACATACACTCATACACATACAAGCGGCAGCTTCAGCTTTGTAACGGGTGGCAACGCTTTAAGCTCAGCTTAGACGACCTCAAAAGGAAGAAGAACGAAGTACAAACATAACATAATCATGAGAACGCGAGCAAAAAAAAAAATACTATACGTTCTATGCTTGACTGTGTGTCTGTTATTGTTTGGCCAACAGCTTCCCCAACTTGCTATAAATTAACTCGCTTTGAAAGTTGGCAGCAGCACACAAATAAACACACACTCGCATTACGTGCATAATACTCTGGCTCACTCGTTCGTATTTTCCCCCCAAAGCAGCTGTCGGCATTGTCTCGTTACTTTCCACACTTGTGTCGTCATCATCAGATTGCTGCTTAAGAGCGAACTGCCGCGGCTGCACAGTGGAGAAAAGCTCTATGGCGAATGCAACAGGCACTTATGCGATTAAATTGTTATCAACGTGCCCATAAATATATTAAATCATAAAAACCGTGGTCGTAATTTTCAATTGCTTGCATAGAAAAGTAAAATTCACATATATAAAAATTATAAAAAATTATATGTATCTATAAACGGCAAACGGAAATATTGGAATTTCCAAGCGACCAATGTGCATATGTATACTTTTGTACTGTTTACTTTTCTCTAAATAAATTGTGCTTATAATATTCAATTGGTGGTTTGAGTACCCCGTTCCACTGTGCAGCGCCTGGTGAGCGTGAGAATAACAGAGCATACGTATGTACACATATGTGTTTGTGTTGCGTGCGTGCATGTTTGTGTGTGTTTTGTTTTTTAATGAATGTTGTCCGCATTTTGTTTCTTCTTTAAAGGCAAATCCAAACATTTTAACTTTTTTATAGCGCTTTAAATAATGTTTGTATAAATACAATTCAGGCACATTTTACATGCCTGCCTGACGCTTTCCGCACACTCGCCGCTGCCACAACTTTCCCCCCTCTGGCTAGCATAAAAAAAATTGATATCGATTTGTTGGCGTTTGTTGGCGTTTGTCGTTGCTGTTGTCACTGGCTTTATTTCTTTTTCCTTTTTGTTGGCAGTCAGTAAGCTTATAATTGTGTTTAATAGCGCGCTAAATGTGTTTCAATTAGCGCTTAAAGCTAAACTGTGCACACACATAGACATAGTGTGTGTGTGTATGTATGTCAATAGGGCTGCATACATTTGCATATGTATGAATACGCATATATATGTACATAAATGTCTGTAATAATGTCAGTCAAGTTCAAGTTTAGTGGCAACACCGGTCGTTGGCACCTGCCTAAAGAGCGCACAGGCGGCAGACGAATGTCATCGAGAGGCGAAGAACATTAGAATGAGAAGGGGAAATGAAGAAGAGGAGAGGGGAGTAGACAGTTACAGTTAAAAATGACCGCCAATAGTTGGCCTAGCCTTGACAAAGTCCAAGTGCTATTAGAGTCATCTCTGGCGATAACAACAACAACAATATCGCAACTAAAGAGCAGCAGCAACAACGCCAAAAAAAAAATATAAAAAAACAGCAAAAGAAATAAGGTTAAATCAAAAGTACAGTTGTGTACATAGCGCAGCGAGCAGCAGCAGCACCAACAACAACAGCAACAACAACACAAACAAAAGCGAAGAGCAACCAACAAGCAAAATGTGTTTGAGTGCGGCTGCGGTGAGAAGCAGCAGCAGCCGACGACGTAGAGAGAGAGCAAGACAGAAGAGAGAGCGCGCGTCGCACACACACGCGAGACAAGGCGGGCCAAGGCAAGCAAAACTGAGAGAGAGGGAGAGAAAGAGAGCGAGGGAGAATGGCGGGCAGACGGCGGCAGTTGGCGACCGAATTGGGAGTAGAGTATGGTGCTCTGTGCTGTGGGGGAGATGGAGGGGGCAGTCAGGCAAACTGAAAACTGTCTGGCCACCCCATGCACACACATACACATACACACACACTAACACACCCAAAGAACACCTTAACTACAGCAATCCTATCGATTTGCATATTAGTCAAGTCAAGTGACCCCACCACAGCCCCTCAGCCTACCCTTATGCCTGCTAATCCCGTTAACTCCAAGACGAAGAAATACTCAACTTTGCTGCATTTGCCTTTAATCTGTGTGATATGCGCAAAATAATTCAATTCATTTCAATAAAATAATAACAAAAAAGCAAAAAAAAATGATTATCAAAACAAGTCGCAGCTTTGCACACAGAGAGAAATAAACAAACATAAGTAAATATATACATATACATACACATGTACATGCTTGTATAAGAAATGCGCATATCTTATGGCCTGCTATTGTACGTAGTACATAAGCAACGGCAAAAACGAACGGGGATAGGAAGAGGGGAGGGAGAGCTGCTGTCACTAAGAGAGAGCGCGCGTGCGAGCGAGAGAGCAGCCGACTTGTACATAGGCCATCGTACATATGTATTAACTCACCATCACCATCATCGTCCCCATCATGGTGGGTTGATGATGGGCTGCTGCAAAATGCACTGGCGCATAAATCTAAGCTTCGCCTTGCAGCCTTGCGAAATGTTCAAATTTATTAGTGACATCAACACTAACTCTGACTCTGACCACTACCAGCAGCTGCTTTACAGCGAGACAACATTTGAGCGCAGTGGCAACTCCACTCCTTGACTAATTTACAAAACAAGAATTAACAGTCATAATTGACACAAGCTCATTTACATATGTATGTATGTATGAATGTCGTACACATATGGGTCGTAAAAATGTTTAGTATTATAAGCTTTTAAATACAATTTTTATCTAAATGCCTAGGTATGTATGTATGTAAGCATATGTAAATATGTCAAGATGTGTGAGGCAATACAAATCTCAGCAACTATAAATGACTATATGTATGTATGTATGTATGTGTGTTTGTAATTATGTTTTGTTTATTAATAGCACCGATAAGGATAAGCTTTGGGAAATTGCAACAACACTCAAAATTAATACAACAACAAACAAAAAACTGCTATGTCTGTAAGTATATAAATAAATTTCTAGAAAATGGGTTACGTACAACAACAACGGCGACAACTTAACACACAAATTAATTGCGCGCACTACAAACGAAAAATCGTGGCGTCGCGTCGCTGCTGCTGCCAACGTAGCTGTCGCTGCTAGTAGTCGTTGGCCTCTGCTAGCGGCGCTTCGCTGAGACAGCGCTGCAACGCCAACTATAACAGTGTGTACATAAATACATATGCACAAACTGACGTGTTTGCTGGTGTTGTTGTTGTTGTTGTATGTGCGGATTTGCTGCTTATCTCGCTGCTGGACATATTTGCACTGTCTTTTTATGGCAAGCGCGCTGAGTAATTGGCAAGTAACTTTTGTGAGGTGTGGGGGAGGGAAGGCATGAAATTGGGTCTGGGTCTTTTTTTATTTGCATTTATAAACTGTTAATATACATTAATAAAAAAAAGAAATAAAACAAATACATAGTTATGTGTGACGCTGATAGACTGTTTGCAGTTGTACACACATACATATATACATAAATATATAACCTATCAAAGTTTGCATAAGAATAACTGCAATTTGACACATCATTCCTATGACGGCCGAATTTCACAATTTTACAATGACAATTTCCATATTTGCTTAGTGTACACACATACACACACATGCATTGGCAAAATCGCAGCTGAGCTGCTTGTAAAGCTCTTTTCTCGTCTTTTGCCAGTTGCTCTTCTTCTTGCTGTTATTATATTATTGCTGTTGTTGTTTGTATATAAGCCAGCGACGTATATACATATTTACACACATACATACTTACATACAAACTCACACTCAGCGCTGCGCTCTCACTCACACACACACGCACACATGCACAGGCGGCATGGGTTCGACTTTTGTACATAAAATGAGTACGCCGCGCTGCGCTCGTTGCTTTTGTCTATCCAACCGTGCTTCTTGCCGTGTGTGTGTATATATATGTATATGCATTGCTGCCTGCCAGTCTCCTTCACTAGCAACAACAAAAACAAAAGCAACAAGATTCAGCGAAAAAGTAAGACATAAAAACGCAATAACAAACATATAATTCGAAAAGGCAATAATCTATTGCATATACATGCACACATATATACATACATATGCAATTGCATTTGCCTAAACTTTTTCTTTGTAGGCTGAGCAAAACTTTCGTTAACCATTTGTTTTGTTTCGGGCTCGCTGCATTTCCAATACATTTTGTTGTGTGGAAAAATTCCACTTAATCAAGCAAATTACCAACGCGTCGCAGTCGCCGTCGCTGCTATGCTTTGGCTATTTTTAGGCTTTGCGCTTTACCTTTCATTTTCTTGCTTTTATTGTTGGCAAAACATCAAAACAAAAAAAATACAAATTGAAAGCTACATGAAAATGAGACGAGCTCCTCTCGCATGCCTGCTGTGACCCCGCTACGCTGTCCACTCCACTACTAAGAATAACCCCAAAAAGTAACACGTAAAAGGCAAGCAGCGACGCGAGCAGCGCAGTCAGCGTAGACTTCAAGCCCAACAAAAAAAGAAAAACGTAAAGGAATAACAAAACCAGTTAGCCAATACTCACGCACACACACAGGTAAATGTACATAATATACACACCGATACAGAGACATACACACACATTTAACATTCATTATAAATGCGACACGATAAGTGCCAAAAACATAAGAGAATATCATCAAATACAAATTCATTCAATTCTAAGTGCAGATTTCAATTTCATTTGCAATTATAGTGTGAACATCACAATGACTATTCACAATTATTTATTTGTTATACACAAACTTGAGATAATTTAATATTGTACAATTTACCAAATTGATGTAGATTTTCAATGCATTTGATTATGAGTTTTTCCAATATACAATTTTAGAGATACACTTGTCATTATTTATGTCATTTTTAACCTTGAACTAAAGAAATCCAACTCACACACACAGACATACAATTACAGTGTATACTTATTTATTATGTATGTATGTGAAGCACCTGTAATGATAGCTTTGCACGCGTTTTTTCACTGCTAACTGCATGTTCATAACAGTGGTTAAGCGTTTGGCTGCTTGACTTATGTACATACACGAATACATATATATATATTATATACATACATATGCATAGCATATAAAAATAAATGACATCGAAAAGAGAAAACATTTTTTCTAGCGCTTTTGCTGCTGCTGCTGATAAGCGACGAAAGGCAGCACTTACAAACAAGTACGTACACATATATATTTATGTACATGCATAAGTATATATATATATATATATTAATATGTGCATGTGTGTGTATGCAATTGTTCACACAGCTGCTTTATATGGCCACCGCTGCTGTTGCTGCTGCTGCTGATGGGCTCCCATATGATTCACAGAAGATTTACGATTGTTTATTAGTACGTATGTATGTATGTATGTAGTTGGCTTGAATTAAAAGACTTAGTGTTGGGCAATGCCAACAAGCTAATTTAATAGCTAACGCCAAACAGGCACACACATACATCTACATAAATTGACAGACTGCAACGCTTTCTACTGCTGCCGAACGAAAAGAAAGAAAGAAATGAGACGAGGAAGAAGAAAACAACTACATGCTCTTTATTGTATGGTGTTTTTTGTTCTTGTTTTTTATGCGCTGTTCTTATTTTGCACTTAATGACGTGTAACCAGCTCGCGCGTGTGTTTACAATTGTGTGCGTTTCTATGTGAGCATATATATATGTGTGTGTGTGTGTATACGTGCATACGTGTGTGAGTTTGCTGTGTGCAAGAGCGAGATGCCACACAAATTAAACAGGTAAAAAAGGTAAGCCGAAAAAAGAAAACAACAAAAAGTAGCTTTGCCACTTTTTTTCTTTTTCATTTTGCTCTTTGCTGCTTTTGTTTTGTGTGAAATTGTCAGAAGAAGAGGAAGAAGAAGATCGGTTATTGAGTAAATTGACATTGCAGGCAGACAGTTGTTGTTGTTGTTGTAAATGATAATCATAATTAGCCAACGTCAGTTGACGACCATGAAAACTTACTCAAAAAATAAGTAAAGAAAAGATCAATGCAAAATAATAAATGCAAATTGCAGCGTTTGCTTAATTTGCAGCTTTTTGCTTTTACAATTATACTGAATATATATTTGTTTATATAAAAAAGGCCACATACATACACACACACAAACACACTATTTGGCTTCTTGCGCATTCTTTGCCTGGCGAACGAACCGCGACGCAGTTACATAAGCACGAACAATGCATAAACATACACACACACACACACATACATAAATAGATGATATATATATGTATTTGTATGTAGATATATAGATGAGGAGGATGACAGAAACAAGGAAGTAACAAGTAGAACAACAACAACAAATGCATTGCCACTTGAAACTTGTCTACGGCTAAATAAATGTAAAGTGGCAACACTATCTATGTCTTTTTTTGCGCGGTGTGGCTACCCGCAACACAAGGGAAAAAGGGTTCAGGCGGCTTAACGGCGAGTTGAACGGTGTATAAAAAAGTAAAACCAAATAAGAAAATAACCAACAAAAATATGTTCAACGTGCCAACAGCAGCATCTAAAACAACAACAACAGCAGCGCGACTCATTTAAACGGTCAATTGCCTCAAGCAAAAAAGGCAAACGTACGAATAGAAGAGAGGGAGCGAGAGAGAGAGTGAGCGAAAGCGAGAGCGAGCAAGGTAGCGAGAATACATCGAAACCCAAAACGAAAAAACCGAAAAAAAAACCGAAATGAAATTGAGTAGCGATTGTTGTTGTTGTTGTTGACTTTGACTAGGCTGCAGCAGCAAAGATGCCAAAACTGTGTTGGAATACAAAATTTAATATCTCGCTTCAAAATGAGAGCAGCACACGCATAAAAATATACACAAACACATAACACATACATATGCCATGCATATGTAAGGGAACAAAATATTGAATTGAGTATAAAACGGGCAATCAAAAAAAAAAGTTTTGCACACACACACACAAAAAATAAAAAACTTGCATAAATTAGCCGAAGTAAAAGAGAGCGAGAGAGAGAGCGCGAGCAGCGACCAAAAGAATAAGTGCCATGAGTGAGAGGAGAGTGCGAGCAGCAAAGGCATAGATATGTATGTATTTTTTATTTGTATGTGTGTGTGCTCGCAAGGGCAATTAGAATGTACCCTACACATAAACAATAATAAATTAAATAGGCACCAAAATAATAATAATAGCAGACAAATGACAAATGCAACGTGTGTGTGTATAAACAATGGAAAAGAGCAGTCAGCCAAAGTGGCAACGCCGCAAGCTAGTTGTTGTTTCTTTTTTTTTTTTTGGACAGCTACAGCTGTGTGTATGTGTGGGGGGAACTCACCTCTCACTCTTGGCCTGCACTCACCACAACAACAACAACGTCAACCACCAAAAAAAAAGCTTCGACAAGTGAAGTGAAGGCAGCCAAAAACTTTTCTTACAAGTAGCTCTATATATATATATGTATTTGTATATGTATATGTATATAATATACGTATTTCTATATACACTTGTGTATGTGCGTGTGAGCTGCTTATGTACCTATTGCTTGAGTGAGTGCCCCTAGGCAACCGGGTGGAGCCTGTGCCAAATTTAAAGTTGCCGTTAAAGCCGACTTCCTGCTTCTGCCTGGATAGACTTTTTATCTATTCCTCTCTCCGGCCCTCTCTATTTGCCTGTCTGTTTGTTTGTTTGTGTGTGTGTATGTGTGCTGTGCAGTTGCCCATTTGTCGATTTAACGGTTTTTTTTATCTGTTTTACTGCTTTTTGATACTCTTTTTTGTAAAGGGTTTTTAATGCAACGAAAAGAACTTGTAAGGCATTTAAGCTTATAAATTGCATAATTAATATTATTGCATAAATAAATAAAAAGCAGCTTGTAAATATTTCGTACTTGTACTTTTTTTTTTGAACTTTCGGCTGCCATCAAAGAGACCTTTTCTTTCTTTCACATTTTTTTCTTTTTTTGGTTTTTGCCTTTTTCCGTTGCCCTAACAAAAATGTGTATCTAGAAATATTTTATGCAGCACGGGAAGAGAGGAAGAAGCAGCAGCAGGCACGTCAATAGCAGGGGCCGCTCTTTGTTTGTGTGTGTGTGTGTACCTGAATGCATATGTAGTACATAAATGTGTATATATATGTTGTGTGTATATATATATACATATATAATAGGCGGTGTTAAGACACATGTCCACATAATTGCCAAACGCGCAAAATCGAAGCCAAGTTCCAAAAACACACACACAAACACATATATATACACACATACACTCACATACACACATACTCACACAGGCAGTCATGCAAAACCGTTAGCGCTCTCGTAGCCTAGTCACTCACAGCTAACCCTACACGCAACCACACCCCTAACCCCCACCCACCACACACCCACCACCCCCATTCTCACCCACAGCCAACACACTTCAGCTGCAGGTACAGTTGCGTTTGCAATTCGTAGTCACTGGAGTAGTTTAGTTAGTCGTAGCTGCTGCTATTTCATAATTAATACGCAGCTTCTGTCGAATATTTGAATTCCTATTCAGCCACCTTTACCCACCCCAAACCCCGCTCTGCTCCACTCCTTACCCAATGCTACGCTAATTGTCCTCGTGTATTTGGCATTTGCATTAAAATTTCGTAATATTAATGGCCAAAACTGGGCACCCGGAACAACTGTGGCCAAAACTAATTTCCTGCTGCAGGTTAAACCAGCCAGCAGCAGACGACATGTGTGGATGTGTGGGTAATTTGAGGTAGTTACTCTATATATATATATATATATATGCTTATAAGGGGTTTTAGATATCACAGTTATGGTGACTTTAGCGATTGTTTGTTAAAGACTTTTGATATTAGCCAAGTTATTGACAAAGGTTTAATGTGGCAAATAGTTGATAAGAAGATTGTGTAACTATATAAAAACTTAATATTACGATAGAATCTTTTGCCGGAAATGAAAAAATTATAAGTACTGTTTTATTAAGGAATTTAATATTAAATTAAAGGCACTACTTGCGACAGTCGTTAGTTCTTTAATGCTAGTGCTAAAAGAAATATGCTTAAAATATTGAGGAACTGAGTATCTATATGAAAAATCGATGGAGCACTTGTTCTGTTCGCGCCCTACCCTTCGGGTGGGGAAGACTTTGATGCCTGGTGTCTCCCACTCCTAACAGATATTTAGACGAACTCTTCGATACACTATCTGGGAGATTAGCCCATCCACAGGAGTAGTAACCTGCTGTGGGGTTTTAGTAACCTAAACTAATCTATCTGAAAACTGCATAGATTAAAATTAAGATTATACTTTAATAAAGCTACTTTAAATCCCCTTCCCAATGCAAGCCACAAATCTTGGATCTGCAAATTGTATAAATATTTCTGCTTTTCTACATTATTAAATTAATTTAAACTATTTTTACTTTTTACATCTTGACCAAGGTCGGCACACTTGTGTAAGTTTTGGCCCGTTGCGATAAACTTGACTTTAAGTTGATATTAAATAAATATATATGTGTAAAGCACACATAATAACTAAAGATATTGTTAAGAGATTCAAGTGTTAAAGGGAAATAGTTAAATAAAGTTCCGATTTGAGTTGGAAATAGTTGAAAGTTTGTGTTTTGAGAAATGCTAGTAGTAGTTAGTTTTCAAGCAGAATGAATGCCTCAACAAATGTGTGTGTGTGTGTGTGTATCTGCACTACATACACATAAGCATGCGGAAGGTGCCACCCCTCAATTTGAAAGGTTTCTCATGTACATGCATGTATGTATATAAATGCATATATATATATATATATATATATGTGTATATATGAGAGTACATATGTCGAAACTGCAATAGCAATTCTGGATTGTGTGCATTACAATTCGAAATTTGCATTTCGTTGTGTGGATTTTGTTGTCGCAATTGTTGTTGTTGTTGCTGTTGTTGCGTTTCTAAGCCAACCATAGAGAGAGCGAGCGTATACAACCAAACTATACAAACAACCCCCAACCCACAACACCGCCAACCCTTACCCTTGGAGAATGGAGCCTGGGCTGTGGCCCTGATCTGAGCTTGGGCGCACTATAGTTATAAAACGCCGCCCCCGGGTCGTAGTTCAAGCATACACACACACTAACACACATACACACACACACACGTAGATACAGTGGGTAAAATACGAGCATTGGGATATCATCGCATAGATTACGCAACTATCGCACACAACAACCAAAAAACAACCCCACCAACACCACTTCCCTTCCAACCACCCACCCACCCACTAAACTATGGCCGGTGGCTCCATCTCACCCAACCATTCCCCTGACTATCTGTACTCTCACTCGCGACACATTTGTGCTACTCCAAAAAGCAAAAAAGAGGGACAACGACCAGCGGTCCAAAACCACCCACTCCGCAACCACCCACCGCCCACTCCATCCCCCGCCACGTTGCTCTTGCAACAGAATCCACTCAAGCAGAACAGAACCAACCAAATAAACCAGCCAAGCCTGGCCACCCAGTGCTGCAATGCTGTCCGCGTCGCAGTCGCCGTAGGCCTTCTGTCGGATGCTGCCCCTACACACCACCTCCCCCCTCCCCAAACTAACCCCCCCAACCCACGCTACTATTGCAGCTGCTTCGTTTTCGGCACCGAGAGGAGTCCCGAGTCCCGGATATTATATGCATACTTGAACTATACGAGAGGAAGGAAGCGCAGCAGTTCGGGCAAGCCCAGTTCCATCCACTTCATACCCCACCTCTCCTCTCCCCCTCCATTCCCTACCAGCCACCACCCTCTTTGATGTTTTGTATATGTATCTCTATCTGTATCCGCTTTTGCATGCCAACTGAAGCTGTGTGTGTGTGTGTGTTGGTGTGTGGCAATTTTATGTACACATGTACACAGCTGTACCCACAGCAACAACAACTGCTGTGAGTGAGTGTGTGTGTGTGCGTGAGTGGGTGGCTCTGTATATGTGTGTGTGTGTTTTGTCTGCGTCTGTGTGTGTGTGTGTTGCCCGTGTTTCGGGCCACTTTACAGCCACAGAACCAGCAGCCAACAGTCCACCCACAGTACAACAATGCAAAACGTCTGCATTTCAGCTAACGCCACATAAACTCAACCCAATACACAAAAACAACTACAAGAACAATAACAACAAGAGTCAGAAAGTACAGTGGTCTCTCCTTAATAAGAAAACGTACAGAAAGCAGAGCTCAAACCTTACACTTAAATAACTAATTTGATTTTTTATTCTTAAACGTAAAAATGTAAAAAATCACTACAAATTGAATACTTTTATAAACTGCAACAAATATATCTTTATAATCTTGAGAGGCACTGTCAAAGCATTTTCTTGGCACAGTCCAATGATGTTATGTTTATGTTATGAAGAATGAGCAAATTAAAGTCAATAATGAATAAAATGTTGTAGCACAAAGATTTTTTAGCTGTGTGAAAATTATTTTTATGACATAAATACGCCATAAATAATGGCAATAAAATTAATTAGATTTAATTAAAAGATTTTATGGGCGAGTTGAAAGAAACTGTTGGACTAAGCGGGTGTCATTTGCTAGCGACCACTGTAGGCATCCCACGCACCTAACCACCCCACTCCACCCTCCCCTTAGCCACCACCCACTGGAATCCCTTTCAGTTAATGCAGCCGCCGCACTGAGTTCTAGTTTGCTTTGCTTTTGCTGCCGAAAAACTTTCGATACATAAGCGGTGTAGACAGCGCCTCAATCCCCCAATCCCATGCCCAACCCCCCTACACATTCCCCACCCCAAAGCAGGGCAGCTTGCCTTATTAGGAAAATCAATAAACAAACTTGGGCGGCTTTCAACAGACACCGACAAATTTGAGTAAAGTTTTCGTGAACTCATTTTCAATGTTTCGCATTATCTTTTATAAAAAGAAATTAAAGTATATATTATACATATATATAATATACATATATATTGTATGAATAAATATATCATGTCTTGCCATCGATTTTTTCAGTCAAAACGCAACCCACTCAATGCTGTGGCCACCCAGCGCCCAAAACACCACCCAACCAGCTCAGCCGCACCATCAGCCATGTAAAGCATGCCGCCTTACTTGCACACACACAGCGACGTTCTCGCACTCGCTCCATCTCTCAACAAAGCAAACACAGAAAAAGCCCATAAAAAACAAAAATAACAACAGCAAGACGAAAACAGCGTAAGCCGTTGAGTGGGTGAGGTGGGGGGAGGTGTGGAGTGCTGTGTGTCGTGAGTTTTACAAAAGTCAACAATAAATTCAGCGCTTGACAGCACTACGACAACTGCATGGCCAAACTGACCCTTTGCAACACTGCATCGGCATCTTTGCCCTTTCTCTATCTCTCAGCCACCCACCCACCCTCTCCACCTACACACTCTGATCGAGCACACTTGACATTTGTTATCGATAAAAAAGCAAAACAAAAACGATAACGCCGTTCAATTAGGTTCAAGTTGCCACCAAATTCGAGGAATTCTAAGCAAAATACACACATGCATAGGAGAGACAGAGAGAGAGAGAGCGACATATTAAAATCTTGTTGCTGCCTGGGGGCCGCTACTCTCGCTCCCGCTCTCTCTGTCTTGTTCGCTCACAAAACGAAATCACTTAGTGGATCGCAATGATTTCTGTTGTTGTTGTTGCTGTTTCGGTTTCTGTTGTTGCCATTCGGCTTTGGCTTTTGTTTTTAGTTGTCAACAATGGCTAAGCTACACATGCATATGTATTTGTATATTTGTGTATGCATGTCATATATATATGTATATTTATATGTATATATATATATATATATATATATGGGTGTGAGTGTGTGCATATGTATGTAACGCCACCGCATGCATGCAACTATTGAAGCATGAACATGCAATTTATGTACTTACATACATACATACACACATACATACATACGCACACACACACATACAACAACTACACTACTAAGCGACTGTACTTTTCATATAAAATCCACTCCACACACATATACAGACATGCAGCCATATACACTAAAATAACCCCCAAAGCCCACCCATCAAAATCCACCACAACCCCTCTCCCCCACTTACCCTACCGTAGCCCCCTTCAGCTCTCTTGTTTAGTTTTAGTTGCGCTTTAAACTGCATTTTGCTTGTTTTTGTTGTTGTTGTTGTTGTCATTGTCGTTGCTGTAAGTCTCTGCACATGGAGAGAAGCTCGTGTGAGTTATCGTACATGTGTATGTACATGTGTGTGTGTGTGTGTTATTTCAACAATTCGTTTGCAAACAAGTGCAAAGCAGATTGGCATCTCTCAGCAAATGCATCAGCTGCAGTCAACTCCAGCCAGAAAAACAAGCCAAAAACCAATCATAACCTAAATAAGAAAATCATTGCACAAAGAGATGCGGGACAATTTCTCAAAAACTCTAAGCAGACGACAGGTGAAGATATATGTGTGTATATGGGTAAACAGGTGCGTAGCATAGCTCCACTTGAATATTTTCGGCTGCTACACCCGCTGCATAAATTCAACACACACAGAGACACACACACATTAATGCAAGCGATACCGATACCGATGCCGACGCAACGACGACTAGAAAATGCGGGTCTGGGTCGTCATCGAGACGAGACGAGAAGGAGATGGCGAGAATGCATGCACATAAAGAACGCCAAAATAAGTTTAAAACTAACGACAGCCTGCGTGTGCGTGTGTGAGAGAGCATAAAACGTGACAAGAGTGTGAGAGAGCAAGTGAATATATATGTGTATAGTTACATATGTTTGTATGTGTGTGTGCGTATTTTGGAGCATGCAACTTTTCGTGCTATTGCCAAATGCGTTCGTTAGCTCTGCGTAAGTGCGGAAAAGAGAGAGAGAGAGGGAGAGAGCGAGAATTGAAAATGTGGGAGGGGGAAAAAGCAAAGCAGCGCGAGCAATGCGAGAGTGAGGAGGCTGAACGACACGACAAGTGCATGCGTATATGTATATATATATACATGTGTGTGTGAGGGGTCATTTTGCAAAGTTTTCAAGTGTAAAATGTAATGGATTCCAATTAATTAGCTGCTACTTTCTCGCTCTTTACATACCAAAATTGATTTTCTTTTAACTGCGTTCAAAGAAAGTTCATTAACACAAATTTAATAAGCAGGAGGCGCCCAATAGAAGCGTAGTCTGCTCATTCATAATGACGCAAATACACGCAATTCCCCCCTCCCCCCTCCCTAACACATACACCCACATCTGCTTGAGATATGGCAACCACAAACTTGTGTTTGTATATGTGTGTACAGAGAGATAACGGCAACCCCGTCGCCAAACATAAAAACGTAGCCAAGCGACAAACTGAAAAAAAAAATAAAAATAAAAGAAAATAGTAGCCACAGCAGATAATAAAAGTTAGCGCCTAGGCAGGCTATGGCGTCACTGAGACGACAACGCTGTCTAACAACAACAACAACAAAAACAAGAAGACAAGCAACCGCCTACCCTACCGGAAAAAAAACAACACGGTAAAAGCTGTAAAAAAAAATTGTCAATATAAAAAAAAAAACAAAATAAAAGTCGTACGCTAACAACAGCTTGCAAAATAATGTGCGCGAGTGTCGAAGAAGCCGCTGACATCGACGTCGACGTCAAAAGCAGCAGAGGCACCAGCAGCGACAGAGGGTCTTTTTTTTAACGAGCCGAGTGACAAGCGCACACTAGTACGAGAACTCAACACACACATACAAGCAGTCACACACACACACATACACATACATATAACATGCACACGCGACGCAGACGCCGGCCTCAGCAGCAGCAGACCGGTTGAGGTTAAATTGGATAGGGGAAGCAGATGCGATGGGTACAACACGGTGGATGGGGGAGGGGTAGGGGGCAGGGGGTAAACTGGCTGGCTCTGTCAAGGCATACATATTGAATTTTTCTTCTTCGACGTAATGAAAATTTCAGCAGCGTGCGAATGGAATTGAATGTTCTTAGTTTTTTTTTTTTGTTTAACTTACCTCGCAAAGAGCAAAAATGAGTAGAAAATCCGTTAAACTGCTTGTTGTTGTAGTTGTTGGCGCTGCTGCTGCTGCGGCGTCGACGCTGGCGTCCAGCCTCTTGGAATTTATGCTAATTTTCCAAAAACACACACACTCACGCACGCACGCACTCACACACGCACACAATGAGAAGTGCACAAAAATTGTATAATTTTTGGCTTCTTTTTATTGATGGGAAATTTCACTTTTTTTGGGATTTGTTAAATTTCTTTTATTTATTGCACCTCCGCTTCTAGCTTATGTGTGTATATGTATACGAATATGTATATACGAATATATATGTGTGTGTGTACGCCTGCTTATTTATCTGCTATATATGTGCACACATCCACATGCACATGTAGCATTGACGTGTACGTGTGTGTGCGCCTTTTAACACTAATACACTTGCGGAAAGGCGCTGCTGCTGCTGCGTCGTCGCTGGCCGCTCTGCTTCTGGTTTGCCTTCTACGGCTTTCCAAATACTTTTTTCCTCGACTCTTTTTCTTTACCACGCACACAAATCGCGTTTAATGGTTATAAATATATATTAATATATTTTTTATATTGCACGTTTGTTTATTTGCTGAATACAATTAATTGGCATATGATTTGTTTACTATGCCGAATATATATGTATATATTTATGTATATATGTGATAAGCCTCACAAACACTTATGCATAATCTATTATATACACATACACAACACACATGCATACACGAAGAACTTGGGACACATTACACAGAGTGTGTGTGAAACCGCAATTTATTTGTTATTGCACTACACCTGTAACACTCGCGCTCTATATATATATGTATATAGCATAATTTTGTTGATTGATGATAGCTTTGTTTGTAAACAAATCACAAAGTCGTAATTGTAAAATAATTATACGCTGATTTTGTCCGACAACGTTTCAGCGCGTCCAACCCGCTCGATGTTGTTTTTGTAAATGTTACTTATACATTTAAAATAAACGCAGTAATGTGACCGCTTGCGTTATAGACGAAAAATACCAACTTCTGTGGCTTGTCGTTAAATATCCGAAATAGTATCGATGCCTCATGTTGTTGAATTGAGCGCACATTTTAGGTGAGGAGTAAAAATGTTTTTGCTCTGTAGAACTTTGTTTCCTCCATTCAGTTTAGTAATTCGCTCTGCGAACTTTTTAATTGGTTAAAATAAACAAAATCAAGGATATTATTTATATAGGTAAATATTATTGAGCTTTGCTCAATTGGGCGAGATGCTGCAAGTAGTCCCTTCGGCAGTCCATGTTATCAGCCGGGCGATTGTGCGGCGCCCAAACAGGTTCACCAATAAAATAGCGACGGGCTTGTATATAGTTCTGTGAATAAGAGGAACATTTTAGAATAATAATAATATTATTATTAGTGTACGCACATTGGAGTCGAGAGTGAACCGATGATAAATCCCCGCCGGAATTATTATCAAATCCCCTTTGATCACCTCGATGCGCAACCAGTTTTCTTCGCCACTGTAAAAGTGAACATCAATTTAACGTTTGAACTGCTGTTATTATTGCTCACTCACTCGCGCACGTCAAAGTAACCGGAACCATCGAGCACCAGGCGTATTTCCTCATCTGTATGCAAATGTTCCGTATAAAATGATTTCAGCTTGTTCAGATAATCCGGCAGGCACTGCTCTGAACAGGTGATCTGCATAGGTAATATAATCAGTATTTGTTCATATTATTTATGTGCCACAAACCTCATCCTCGTAGCTGTAGCCACGTTTGTTGCGCAGCTCAATCAGCTGTTTGTCGTTCACATAGTCGTCCGCATTGATCTAGTAAAGATGAAAGGGAAAACATAGATAAGCGCGACTTTCGTCAAGGTCGCTCGTTGAGTTTACCTTAAAGTATTCCACGCCGGTTCTTTTATACAGCGCCTGCAAATCCAAATATTCAGCTGGATGGCGTTTGTGTTGCAAACGCTGATCGCTTTCATCGCTGTCCATAAACCAAACTTGCACCATCTTAAAAAAATCAGCTTTTGGCGAGTCGCAACAAACTGAACGAAACTGAATGAATTATCTCGCAGTTAGCAAGTTCGTTCATGTCGTTCACTTGAGCTGCAGTAGCATTCAGTTTTTGTGCACAACGTAGTCAGCGTTGCCACATTGCTCAAAATAGATAGACTCAATGCGGACAATCAATCATTTTACTTAAGCAAAATTTTAAATTTTCGGTTTTTTTTCATTTTAAAAGTTTATTTTCAGTAATTTTCAAATATGTTATCGCTGATGATGCGCCGTAATATGCCGCGAACAGCATTGACCAAGACGCTTTCCGGCAAGGTTTGCCAAATCCCTAAAGAAGTTTTGGAACAATTGGAGGAGGGTTATAAAAACTTGGTGAATTCCAAATCGCGATCGCTGCTTAAAAAGCATTTAACAAAAGAGATTTTCGATCGGCTCAAAGGCAAATCGACGCCTAACTATTGTTCGACGCTGTTGGACTGCATACGTTCCGGGTTGTGTAATCACGAATCGGGCATTGGCATCTATGCACCCGATCCGGAGGCATATAAAACATTTGCCGAGATATTTGATCCGATCATCGAGTCCTATCACACGGGCTTCAAGCTTGCGGACAAACATCCGGCCACCTGTTTCGGCTATGGCACCGACTTTCCCAATCTTGATCCCGAGCAGCGTTACATTGTTTCCACCCGCGTTCGGGTTGGCCGATCCGTGGAGGGATTCCCCTTTAATCCGTGCCTGACGAAGAGCAATTACAAGGATCTGGAGTGTATGATCAAGAAAGCGTTGCGTACCCTGTGCAATGAGCATGCTGGCAAGTATCACTCGCTCGGCTGCATGAATCCGGATGAAGTACAGAAACTGATCGATGCCCACCTGCTCTTCAAGGGCAACGACCGATTTCTGAAGGCGGCGAATGCCTTACGCTACTGGCCGACGGGACGTGGCATCTTCATCAATAACACGTGCACGTTTCTCGTCTGGGTGAATGAGGAGGATCACATCCGGATCATTGCATTGGAGAAGGGCGGCGATTTGGGTCGCGTGTACGAACGGATGATTATCGGTCTGGAGTCCTTGGCGCACTCTTTGAAATTCATGCACGACGCTCGTCTGGGCAATCTCACGTTCTGTCCCACCAATTTGGGCACCTCAATTCGGGCCTCCGTTCACATAAGGCTGCCAGAGCTCTCCTCCGACCGGACGAAGTTTCTCAAACTGGCCAAGAAGCATCATCTTCAGGTGCGGGGCACCCTAGGCGAATTCAGCACGCCCATCGACGGCGTCTATGACATCTCCAACAAGCGGCGCATGGGTCTCACCGAGTACCAAGCTGTCGCCGAGATGCACAAGGGCATCAGTGCTCTGATTGAGGCCGAGTGCGAGGAGACCGCCAAGAAACGGAAATAACCTAATCCTCAACTTGTTATGAGTATATTATGAAGTATCAATAAATTGGAGAACGTTCATCATATAAAAGTTGTCTCTTTGGTTTTTGATTTGTAGTTACAGTTATTTCTAATCCATGGCTAAGGGTGTTCCTTTTTCACACTTTTAAATTCATTATCGATAAATCATGTTTTGAAAATGGTCTTTGATATAATGTATAAAGCAATCCTTGTCCAAGATACGCCAGCTAAAAGCTAATGGTTATCTCTGGCAATATTTTTATTTTATTTCTATTAATAATTCAAACTTTTAAACTGCTTTTCTTATCTATGCCATTTTCCATCGATGAATCAAATTTAATCGATTTCTAAGGTATTTTCTATCGATAAATCGAGCTTTTCAAATTTCTCAAATAAAAATGCGCAATTTTTTTTTTTTTTTATTATTTTTTTTTTTATAATTTTAATTCTTTTATAAACTTAAGACTTAAAATAAAAGTATTTAAAGTTTTCATTTTTTTTGTTGTTTGTTTTTTGCTTGACACAAATGCCAAAATGTTTTACATTCTTTTGTTTTATATTCTTTTAAGCAAATATTTGTGAAATAGTTTTCCAATTGTTGTTATTCTGGTTGTTGTTGTTGTTGTTGTGGGTGTAGTGTGCAGTTTGGTGTTGTTGTTGTTGTTGTTTGGTTGGTGGTTGTTAGAGCAGCAACAGGAGCAGCAGCAGCAGCAGTTAATCGACTTGACTTGACCACGACACTCCAAAGTAGAGACGACAAATGCCGAGTGCCGCAGCTGCAACTGCAGTTGTTGCCACCGACCGCCGCTGCTGCTGCTGATGCCGCTGCTTGCCCCCCCACCGGGTCTGCAGCGCTACAAAAACCTACTACAAAACTAAAGCAAACAGGAGCAGCTGAAGAAGTAATTTTCAACTGATTGATTAGTTGGCATTGGACTCCGTTGGGTCAGGCTCTCTAAGGTGTTGTTTAGGCCCAAGGCGGAGTTGCTGCTTCTTTTAGGTTGCAGAGCGAAATTACGCGGCCTTCTCGAGCTTGATGAGCTCGGTGATGCCGTCGTACATCTCCTTGACGGCCTGGTATTCGGTGAGACCCATGCGACGCTTGTTGGAGATGTCATAGACACCGCCCTCGGCTTCGGTGTGCTCGCCACGAGTGCCGCGCACCTGCAGATTGTATTTGCCGGCGACCTCATCCAGCTTGGCCTTGTTGGCGGCCAGCTTGGGCACCTTAATGTGCACCGAGGCACGAATGGTTGTGCCCAAATTGGTGGGGCAGAAGGTCAAGAAACCAAGACGATCATCGTGGCTGAATGGCACACGCTTCTCGATCTCATTGACGGCGGTGGTCAGACGACGATAGATCTCACCGAGATCACCACCCTGCTGCATGGAGATGATGCGCAAATGATCCTCCTCATTGCACCAGACCAGGAAGGTCTTGTTGTCGTTGTGATAGATGCCACGACCCGATGGCCAGTAACGGCAAGCATTGGCCGACTGCAGGAAGCGATCGCCCTCCTTGAACAGGAAGTGATCATCGATCAGCTGCTGCTGGACGGACTTCTCCATGCCAGTCAGGGGATAGAATTTGCCCTTAAGCTCACCCTCAAGGCCGGACAAGGTGCTGCTGACCTTACCCTCCATCTCCTTGTACTGGGCCTCAGTTAGGCAGGGGTTGAAGGGATAACCCTGCATGGAGCGACCGCAACGGACACGAGTCGAGATCACATACTCGTTGGTGGGATCAACGTTGCCGAAGGTGGACACATCACCAAAATCGGAGGCCGGATGCTTGTCGGTCTTCTTGAAGCCACCATGGTAATCCTCGATGATGGGATCGAACAGATCGGCGAACACGCCATAGGCCTCAGCATCGGGTGCATAGATGCCGCAGCCAGAGTCGTGATTCTCCAAACCGGACTGGATCACATCGAGGAGGGTCGACTTGAAGGTCGGTGTCACCTTGTTCTTTAGATTATCGAAGATCTCCTTGGTCAGGTACTTCTTCAACAGCGACTTCGAGTCGGAGGCAGCCAACTTGGCATAACCCTCCTCCAGTTTAGCGAGAACAGCAGCGTCAACCATGGTGTCTTGTTTGCTGCAAGTAAAAAATTAAACAAAATTATTAATTCAATATTTTAACAGTTAATTTTTCAAGTATATAGTATATATATAGTATATATTCTCGCAGATTTGGGGTAAATCTATATAAATTAGAGTACGATTAATCAATAATATTCAACAATTGAATGTTCAGGACTTTCAACCAGACTCAGACACACAATTCAACTTTACGGCGTAATTTATGTTATATTTTAATGTAAACCCATGTTTATCTGAGTCTAGTAACTGTTACCACTACTTCAATTCAATTAGAATGGCTTTTTATCTCCTTTTTTTGCTGAGTGTACTAACTCAATTTACGTTTCTCTCTCCAACTATGACAACTTCTCAGCTTGTAAACTGTTTAATTTTGGGCTGGCTTTTTTTTCTGTTGGACATTTCAATCAATTGTGGCGCCCGAAAGTCGGCAATGACTTTGAATTGAGTTTTGGGATCGCTTATGGACACGCGACTGTGCAATTTTAAAGCAATCCATTAACCCCGCCAGCTGCTGCTGCTGCTCTGCTGCTGCTCTGCTCTGCTGCTGTTGGTGGTTGCTCTGCAATTATGCTGGCAATGGTGTTGGTGTTGGTGGTGCTTTGCTGTTGCATGGCTGACAAAAAGTACTTTTTGCCGGCTGCCGCTGAATACGCACACGCCCACCTCAACCCAACCCGCGCTCCCCCTCTCCCAAACTCCGCTGGGAGCGGCACATGCGCGCGGCACACAAGTGGGCTCGCCGTCCCGGCTTTTGCCTGGGCCTCGACGTCGTCGTCGTCGTCGGTCAGAGACCAGGGCAATAATATTTTTATCGCACTTAACATTTTTCGGGCAGTCTGACGTCAGCATACACATACATACACACATGCACACACACTTGCAGACACTACTATATTTCTAGGACCTATCACAAAAAAAGAAAGAAAGAAGAAGAGGCTGTGGAAGAAGAAGCACGCTGTATACACACCCATCGGCAGCAGCAGCCGTTGTATCTGAGGCAGCCGCTGTGGCACTGCCATTCGGCTGCTCCCCACCACCAGCACCACCGCCACCGTTGGCGGTTGCGGCGCCATCGCCTTCGATCACTTTCTCCTTTTTATCCTTAGAAGCGCACAAACCCATTTTTTTTTTTTGTGTTTTTTTTTTTGTTAGCAAAAGTTATTTTTTATGTAAAGTTGTTTGGTAAAAAATTTGGTCACAAAAGGGAATGTTTTTTTCTTCTTCTTTTTTGTTGTGTGTGTGTAAAAATTGTGTTTTGTTTTTTGTTGTTGTGGGTTTTATGCAGGTAAAATGAAATCACAATGCAGCTAAGCTTTACTCTCTGGCTTCAATAGAGTAGATCACACACAAACACACACACAGGAATATATATATATATATGTGGGTACACACACAGACAAACACACGCTTAAATTGTATTGCTTTTGGTTCTTTTTTCGTTAAATGTTTATTTTTTGGTTTTTCTTTTTTGTTGGTGGTTTGCTCGTCTTAATAAATGGCCAAAAATTTGTTTAGTTTTTGTTTCTTGGTTGCAGGGGGGGTGGGGGGCTGGCTGTGCTTGGCTCTTTACACGTTTCTCGTTTGCCGCGCCCAAAAAGGTATACTACAGTTAAAGGCTACTACTGACAAGTCTAGGCTACACACTAGGGAGCAAAAAGGACGCGCGCGTGCGAGGAGCAAACTGACTGCTGGCTGCTGACTGACTGACTGCCGACTGAGTGGCTAGCTGGCATTTACAACGACTACAACGGGACTTAGGCTTCGTGTTTTGGTTTCGCGGCTTCGGTTTTTGTGTTCGTTTTTTCTTTTTTTTGGCGCGCGCTCGTCGTCGGATTGTTGCTCTCAGCTTGACAATTGGCAAGGAACTGACGCCGCCCAGGACAGCAAAACAGAGCCGAACAGTGCCGCGAACAAGAACAAGCGGTAAACGCTATACATATTCAGCAAATCGAGAAGAGGAAGACAGAGACAGAGAGAGAGACGCCAAATTGGCAGGGTTTGCAGGGTTGAAAGCTAAACCCAGAAATCATTGCCTAGCCGCAGGCGCCGGCGGCAAATGAAACCCATTTGTGTTGCCGGATGAGTTGCGAGAGAGCGCAACGCAACATAATGCGGAAGGATATATTTATTTGATGCGTCCAAAACACACACAATAAAAAAAAAACAGGAACTACCACCAAGAGCTGCAACAGCAGCAGCGGCAGCAGCAGGCGGCGGGCATGGTGCGAATCGATAAAATTTGAGGCACGCGGCAGTTGAAAATTGTTGCGCCTCAAACAGTAAATAGGGGTATGGGATGGGTGGGGTGTTGCTGGCTTTGGTTATGGGTGTATTTCTGGTCAAGTCAACTTCAAGTGAGTAGCTCGAGTGTGAAATGAGGGCTGCTAATGGCATGACTGCCGCTACTCAAGTGGCGTGCGGCATGCGGCATGTGTGTGCCTGTGTGAAAAAATAAAATGAAAATCACGGCCAGCTTGCGGCATTCCCAGCACAGACTGAGACTGACTAGAGGCGAGTGCACGTGCACCCGCACAATAAGAGACGTGCAACGTGTGACGAGAGACGACCATGAGATACTTTTTCACGCCTGTGCAGTGACGTGTAACTAGCAGCAATAAGGGGCAGACAGTTAGTCAGACCACGCTGGGCGGTAGGTGCATCAGTAGCTGCCTCTTATTGCATGTCTGTTCCACATTAATTTCGCTGCAATTTAATTTCCCTTTTTTTTCTTGCCACACTCCCTGTGTACCCTATTCTTAGTATGACTAGAAAAGGGGTATCATTAAGTTGCGCAAGGTTGAATCTCTTCCGGCCACACAATGTGGCAGCAACCACTCCCCGCACAGCGCATCACTCAGATCAAGCAACCTTCTGTTGAACAAGTTTTGCCATCCTCAAATACTTTTCTTTTTTTAAGTGTATATTCTGATTTTTTTGTGTGTGTACCTTCTGTTTGACCTTCATACCTTTCGCAAGTCTTATTTATGCTGTGGAATTTGTTTCAACTTCATTATTGTTATTATAAATATTATAGTTGGGAGTCAGATCAGCTTCTGTCATCATCTGATTGATGATGATAATGTTCTCTGAGTTTAAGACATGTTTCCCCAGGATTACTAAATATTTTCCTGACTGAGGCGACACTATTGGGTCTAATGTGCTTTGAGCTGTCTTTCACTACTAACTATTCCAAGTCTGTTCTTCCCCATGGCTATTACTTGCTAAGCTCGTTTTATAGGGTATCTTCTAGTCGATCGCTCTGCTTTACAGCACTCTGACTTATCTGACAGCTGTGGCTTTTGGTTTTTGCATGCAAATGCATTACTCAGCCTCTCGCATTACAAAGGTGAGTAACTGTAGCCAGTGATGACTAATCGAAACTAACAATGGCAAGCTGAAAACATTGATTAACAAATAATTTAAAAATATATATATAACATATATATTTCTAGGAAACTACTTAATGTGCCATTTACGCAATATGTGCGATAAGGCAGAGCTGAACTAAATCTAAGATTTATGCTCGCTATGCAAGATTCGTACTTCAGCCAAGTATTATCTACAGTCAACAGCAATATGGCTAAAATGAGATGACGACAATGTAGATCCTCAGAGTCTGGGCTAGATAAGCTTTATTGATGTTTAATGATGACGCCAGCTGGCTGGCTTAGTTTACTAACTTTGGCAACAGTTACGTTATTTATGAAGAACAAAAGTCAAATTTGTATTATCTTTTTTTTTATTGCTACCACGAGATCAGTAAATCTGAATAATAGCAAAATGAATGTTCTAATTTTTGGCAAGCCAATGTTAATTAATCTTTCCAAGACTATATATATATATATATATATATATATAAACAATTTACTTTCTTTCTCAACTGAATTTGTAGCTAATGATTAGTGTTTATTTTCAGTTGTCATTTGAGAGTCGTTTTTTGTGTTTCATAAGTGGCACATAAAGATAAAGTGTATTTTTGCAGAGCTTGTGGGTGGTTGGGTGGTGGCAAGGTAGTCAGTCAGCAGCTCAGCGACAACGCCCCGAAAGTCAAAGCACTCGACGATTGCAACAATAGTTGCGAGCTGATATATATATCAACGGTTTTTGACTTATTGCCGACTGACGTCGACTGAAGCTGGCCAAGTTAATCAATTAACTCGAGTGTGCACAACAACACGACATTGAAGTCACACACACACACACACAACGTTATCTAGATACGTCCCCAACAGCACTTAAAAGCAAATCAAATTAAGTTGGCACAATTAAAAAACTGATTTGATTAGGACCAGCAAATAGGCCCAGAAGTAAGCATCAAGGTTAAAGAAAAGCAGGCAACCGGCAAGCGGCAAACGTGGAAAGCCTCCAAGCAAAACGAAAGGAAATTTAAAAAGACCAAGATGTCGCGTTAAACTATATATATACATATATATACATATATATGATAAGTAAAATTGTATTATTTGGGCGCTACTTTATGGCCAGGAATGCGAAACGCGAACGCGAACGGAAAATTTCAACCGTTAACGGTTAACTTTGATACGCGAATGATGAACGAAGTTGGCTTTTTCGCGAACTCAAGACAGCTAGAGAAAGAGCCAGAGAGAGAAAGAGAGTGAGTTGGCTAAGAGAGAGAGAGAGAACAAGAGCTGATAAGCCAAGCAAGAGATTGTGAGTGTAGGCCTTTCAGCTTTCAAGTTGATCTCACACACGAAACAGCTGACAGCGGAAAAGATATTAACTTGGCCAACACTTGTGTGTCTACGAAGCTGTTGTTGCTTCTGGCCAACAGCTAGACAGGCAGTCCAGGCCAGGCAGTCACAGGCAGCTAGCAATGAAAGCGAAAGCCTTTGCCAAGAATGGCTCATTGCAAATTTTTTTTTTTTAGCGATTTTATGGTCAATGAACCAAACACACACACACCAGCTCCCTCCACCTCCCCCCCCACCAGCCCATTGCCTTAATTGCACACAAGCTGAAAATGTTTTGGACCATGCTGCGATTTTGTACAGGCGGTTGCACAAAGAAATTGGCAAGCAGTCTGAGTCTGGCTGGCTGGAAAAGGCAGTGCCAGACAGGCATTCAGGCCAGGCTAACTGCATGGCTAAAATGCGAAATGAGTTTTTTTTTGTTTTTTGGCCAACGACATTGACATGGCGCAAACGTGAGCAAATGCAGCGGGAAATTGCATTGCACAAACCCAAAGCCAGCAACTTGCATGTATCGAAAAATTTAATGACATGGACGGACAGACAGACAGACAGACAGGCAACGAGAGCTGTGGCATAATTGTTGAGGAAATTTCGAAATTAATCATTGCACATATTGACTCTCTATAAACTAACTGATATTATACAAGATAACACTTTCAATATGTTCAACTAGCAGCAGCAACTTGCAACTTGCAACTTGCCAAAATTATATAAGTTTGAAACGAATTTTGAACAAAATTTATATTTACTAGTTTAAATATGGTATTCATGAGGAATTATGTTATTGCTTTTCAGTTCAATCGACAAAGTTGTGGCTGAAGAAAGTTTTCATTGTTTCGAACTCAAATCGCGTTTCCAACTTTAAATGTGGCATTATTCTAGTGAATGTTACCAGTGCAGTATTGATTGAGTTATGGCGGTTTTCCCTTGAAGGAAACTCGTATGAAAAATGCATTTACTTGACACAATTGTTAAATCCATATATATATATATATATATAGATAACAAGCCCTCATGCGGGATAGTTGAGCAACCCCTCAGTAAACTATTTAGTCACTTGGATTCCACCCCGAGGTTTGTGGACTCAATTCGAACCAACCCACAAATTAAGTATAAAGGAGCAGAGGCAGAGGGGAGTGGGCAGGGAGTGTCACACCCGCATTATTCAAGTGCTGGGCTCAGTACAAAAATTCTATATTCACATATGAATATGTGTATATATAGATGTATATTTTGTATATTTTCGTTGCTAATTTAATTAAAATTCTTTTGGCAAATGCCCAACTACTTTATACAAAAGAAATAGAGAGAGAGAGAGAGAGAGGGAGCATATGAAGGGTGTGCAGAGAGAAAATACTATTAAGGCATATGATGATGGTTCACATCTTGAGCTAGTGTGTTGGGGGTATAAATTTCGCTAGAATTTCGCGCTTATTGCCCGGATGTCGTTGATTTAACGCTTGATGCCGTCGTCTGCGAAGACAATCAACGAATAAAAAAAATGCGGCAGACGCTGCTGCAGTCTCATTTAGCTACAGCAACAACAGTAATATAGCAATTATGAGACGAAGAGAGACAGAGAGAGAGATAGAGAGAGATACTTTTGCTGTTACTGTTATTAACATAGCAAAGTAGTTGGCAACTATTCGCATGCATGCTAAAACTTCGTGCTTGAACTGCTGCTGTTACTGTTAACCTCCCGACGCTGTTATTAACATTGCAAAGTAGTTAGCTTCACGAGCGAGCTTTTAGTTTGGTCAAAACAGTGAAAGCTGTAGGCTAAAAGTCCTGCGTTTGCAGAAAAGCTTTGACCGTTAGCTTTTGTTGCTGCGGTGTCTGCCACAGTAGCGGCTACAATATTGTGATAGCCGTCTGTCTGCTGCAGCTATTTGATTTGTTTACTTCGTTGTGTTGCTTAAATTACAGTTTGTTTATTTGCTTTTGTGGCACTGTGAATCAAATCAGGCAGCTCACACAGGAAAACACATATGTGTATATGTGTATATATAGCTGTATTTCGATTAGTTAGCAGTTTTGTGGGTGGAGGAGGAGAAAGAAGATGGACTGACTGATAGACACTGTGCCATTTCATTTCCTGTCTAGCCAAACGAAGCGAATTGAACCCAACCCTTTTGATTATGCAACTTGTCAGCTTGCAACTCACACACACACACACATAGCTTTTTGTTTGAGCCGTTCCAACTTTAATGGCTGCGTTGCTTTGTCAACGCCTATGGGAAAATTGGAAAAATCCGACTAGTTTTTGTTATTTTTCTTTTCTACGATCTGATCTAACGCATTGTCACAAGTTAATCGTGAGTCGCTTATTTGTTGGCTTTTTTCAGCTGTGTTTTTTTTCGCTATTCATTTTTAGCTTTAATGGATTTCAATTGAATAATTAACAATGTGCAAGCAACGTTTGGGGGGAGTTGGGGCAGCAGTTTGTATAACCAATTTGCGAGATTTGCTGTTGAAAATCAACAGATAAATAACGCTGTTTACAAAAGCACACATTTATCTAGTATCTAAGCATTTCCATTTTCCCAAACCATCTCTAAATAATTTAGCTGGATAATAATTCGCCAGCAGCTATAAATATATGCACAGGTATTGATTCTAAATCCCAGGCTTCTAACAAATGCATATACATATTTGTGCCCTACACATACATATATACTATATTTAAGTATATATATAGATGTGAGGCATGTATTTGTGTTTGAGTTTGATTCTTTTGTTTATTTGTTCGTCGTTTTGGCTGTATTTTTAGCAGCCGGCGTTAGATATCAACGCGAAGAAGCTGCTACTAAATTTAGCTGCCCAAAGTATTTTTTCTCAAATTCCACACGGTTGTCAAACTCGAGAAAGAATCTTATGTAATACGGTTGGGGGAAATCAACCTGGACTGCATATTGCACGAGTTCATTCAACCAAGAAAAGCAATACCTGGTGACTTTTTGACCAGATATTATATCTACGAGTGTGAACGCGAGTATATATGCGATAAGCGATTAGATTATGCAATTGCCTTGGCAATGACCGAGAAAAAAAAAACAACTTTTCTTTTGCTGTGTTCGCTGTGTTTGCTGCCAGATATACCAAGTTCAAGGCGTTTGTAATTCTAGTCGCCAGCCAGGGAGAGCAGAGGCGAGGAGACGAGATGGGTGTGCCAGGCAAGTGAGGCACAACAACAAGAAAAACAACAGCAAGCAAAAATAAGCGAAGACCGCCAAGTGTGAAATTGTGAAAATAGCTGACTGCAGACTTTTGGCAACAACTTGGTAGGTAAAATAACAAGCTCTCTTATCTGTGTTGGCATTTAGCGATGTTATATTGTTATCATACATAAATACTAGTCGCAGTCAAGCTTCACTAAGTCGAACTAAACTATTGACTGCAACTTTTCCTATTAAGTTTGCTGAACAAATTTCATATATTTTTTTTGCAAACATTCTTCAACTCTTTTCCAACTTGCAGTATAATTATTATTGGGTGTATCTATTTATTATACTTCGACTGTAGTTGCTTAATTGCTTTTGATGTTTAACTGTTGCGGTACAGTTGAATAATTGCAACTGAGCGTGCACTCAACGGTTGCTCAACGGCTACGTAGCAGCTGAAAGCTGCCCAGAAGGGCAGGCAGGCAGACAGACAGGCAGGCAGACAGACAGACTGGCACACAGGCAAAAAACAAGTTTTGCAAAACGTTAAAGCGCCGAAAACCAAATATAGGCATAGTCCCATTAAGAGCTGACAATATTTTTTTTATATATTCTTTATATGCCGGTAACCGGTTTTGTTGCGCTTTGGCGCACTTGCAAAAATCAAAATGCAAACTGCATTTTATAAACTGACTCAGCTTTGCGTAAGTATTAAATAAAAATCTCAGTTAAAACTTGTCACACACACACACCGTACACACACACTGCACATACACACCGCACACACGCTAAATATACCACATCTTTGTTGCATAAGCTATAGGGCGCCACACTTAACTTAAAAAATATTTAAATATAAATATATTTTTTTTTTTTCAAATATTTTCAATTTTTTTTTTACACAGAGAATAATGCACAGATATTTTTTTGGTATTTATTGTTTATGGAGAACGGCTCACCTTTGCAACCGTAGAATTCAACGTCCAACGTTACAATGATCAGAAAGTTTTGTTCTTTGCTACAGCTGCAGTCGACAGAAAGCAGAACGGCGCACGGGCAGCAACAGCGGCAGCGACGCCGGCAGCGTTAAGCGGCACCCTTCTTTCACTTTCAAACTACTCAACTAAGCGCACACACAGATGCAAGCACAGCCAGAGCGCAGGCAGCGCGAAAGAGAGACGAACAAAAAAGCTTGCCTTGCTATATGTTGCCTGTGCTTGCTTGGTTTTATATGTGCGTGTGTGCGTGTATGTGTGTGAGGCCTGCCTCCTGCTACGCTGCTGTTATTTCTGCTTACTGCTGCTGCTACTGCTGTTGTGTCTGTGTATTAGTTGCCGCCTGTGGGCAATTGACGTAGGACGTGACGTATGACAAAATTGAGAAAAGCTTTGCTTTTAATTCATAAACTTGTGAGCGCAAAAGAGCGCGCACGAAAGCTCACAGACACAAGTGTAAGCAGTGCTGCTGCCAACAGTCCCATCATGTTGTGCAGTGTAAATGTATGTGAAAAAAAGGAAAGTGTTTGCAGCAATGCAAGTGTATGTGCCAGAGCGAGACAGACCGAGTAGTAAATTGCTTGCAACAAAGTGCACACACATATATAAAACTTTATGTACAGTTAGCCGTGCGCTGTCGCGACTGCAGCAGCAGTAGCAGCAGAGAATTATATATGGGGGCGTGCTTTTTGCTAGTGTTGGTGAGCAGCAGAGCTAACGGTGCCAGCCTCACATGACACACACACATAAGCAGAAATACAAGCACACACGCAAATAAAAAATGCAGGCGCAAACATTGCTTAATTATTGAGAAACACGTTCATGTATTTCATTTATAACAGCAAATTCAAGCTTCTATGGGACTGACGAGAACCTGACGGTCTCTAATCAAAGTTAATCGAAATTTATTGTACAGCAGGCGTCGTAACTAAACCCATACAAGTTCATTTAATTCTTTTCATTCTTTTTTTTTTTTTGGTTTTGCTAATTCTTTCTTTCGTGCTGGACTTAAGTGTAAATATTTGCACGATTCAAACAAGCTAAGCTGCCAAGAAAAAAGCTCGACAAACATTTGCGGAGAACAGGGGAATAGAGGATGCAAGATTGAAGAGCTGCCAGCTTCAAGCGATTCATTATAAATATGCACACATATACTAAAAATACATATACATATATATATATTATATGCCATAAATGTTGGCACTAAGATCAGACAATAATTAAACAATGTTCGAGAAAAGGTACAAACAGGAAACTATTCAGTTGACTTACAAGACTGAGAAAGAAATATTTTATATACATAGGTATAAACTATATTCAATTAAGTGTTCTTTGTCTAATTGCTCAAGATCAGGCGATACAATAATAGAGTTATAAATCATTTGTATACGTATGATACGCTCTGTATATTTTTCAACGAATTTTCGGTAAAATTCTTGAACTTGATTTTGAATGGCCATCAACATTATACATAGGTATATGTATGTATGTAAATGTAGGTGTATATAGTAATGTACAACCTGCTGATCGCAAACATAAGGCATAGAAACAGACAAGAATTCTAGATATATTGAACTGAACATATATATGCTTTTAGTTGTTATTTGAGCAAAAGAATATATACATATGTGCTTATACATATTTGAACAGTTGCCAAACGAATTTTATGCAATAGAGTACGACCATTCCATCTCATATATGAGATATGTACCGCTATATACACATACATCTTTCGCTATATACATATTTAGATTTGTCGTCGTGTCCAAAAGAACTTTTGCTTTTGTTGCGCCGTAGCACATCAAATCAAATTCATAAAGCTGCAAATTAAATTTATAATTATATAATGAACAGATATGCGCAACCTGACATTCGCAATGTCAAGTGGCAGGAGTAGGCAGCAGGCGCAGCCCTTCAGCAACAGGATGTGCTTTACATAATCTGCGTGTATTTATCTAACAGTATCTGCGTTCATTTTTCTTTTCAATTTTTGCTTTCATTTTCAATTGCTGTCGAGTGGCGCCCAGATTACGTAAATCCCTCCTCTGACAGCAGATGTGCGTAGCGAGTTGAGCGAGCAGACAAAGTAGCTATAATACCAGAATCACAAACAACAATAACACGCACACACACAAACACACATACACTCACACACACATACACTCACACACATACATACACTCACACACACATACACTCATGCACATTTAACATTTTCGCAGAGGGTTGTTGTCGACCTTGAAAAGCTTACGACAATGTTTTTGGTATTGTTGCTGTCAGCTGGCAGGCAGTTTTAACATTTGGAAAGCACTTAATGTACAGAGAACTAAAGCAGAGTATACTTATAAACATATTCCGATTTATGTGAATGCTCATTAGACTGACTGAAATGAGTCATTAAACTAATGATGCTTTCTATAAATATGCTCACTAGGCGCAAATGATTCCATTAAATCATTAAACAACTTTTTTATGAAGGTGAAATTTAAGATTTTTATCTAAAATGCTTAAGGGTGGATGTGATAAATGTGTTGCCTAACCCCTGACGCTGAGTAACAGCAAAAAAGTGCATATACTTTCTATATGTATACGTGGTGTACAGGAAATCTGTATAATTTTTGATTATTTTTAATTATTCTGAAGGAATTTATTGCCTAGACGGAAGTTTGTGGCTAAAAACAAGGTTTTATCTTTTCTTGACTGTAACCTAAACTGTGTGATTAGCTGCTTCTTCTTCTTTTTTTACCTTATAATACGATTAAACATTAGTTGATGGATGGTTTGCAGCTACGCTGATAAGAAACTTGAGGCAAACAACAATGTCCAAGTTCTCAAACTTTGTATAAAGTATTATTAATAAAGAAATAATCATAGATATGCACGCCATAAGTTGATACACATTTGGTGACAAAATCAATGCTGAAATTGTGTACAAAAGTGATGTGAGTAAGCAAAGTTTGGTTTCAGATTTCAGTTGATTTTACGTGCGCTTATCACGCTCAAAAAGTCAGCTGAGTTTTTGTGGGCGTGTCGCTCTCTCTCTCTCTGTCTCTCTCAGAGATACTGTTGAACTTGAAATATGAAAATTGCAAAAGATTGGCGTTTGTTTTGTAGCTGGAGTGCGGTAATGCGGGGTTAGTCATTAATTGAATGAAAATACGACACAAATGTGTGCTGGTCAAATAATTTCAGTTTGCCAAAATGGAAGTGAATTGGAATTTGAAAATAGTTAATTAGCTGAGCAATGTGTTATTAATTTGCACAATTTGCGGTCAGTCAAGCACAAGTTCAGTTAACAATGTGCGCCGTTCTCCGCAGCCAATTAGCCCTGATATGGCACTGCAACAGATATATGTATATATAAATGATGGATAGTTAGATAGGCATATGGATACATATGTACAGATTGTACACGGGTACACGTTGCTAAAAGCTCTGTTGTCCAATTTTATTTGTTTGCTAAACAATATTTTGGCAGCACATCAAAAGCGTCGCTTGCCAAAAGCAATTTGCAAACGCGTGAGCCAAAAAATCAGAGATCTATGCAGATGTATATATGTTCACATTTATGTGTGTATATAGGGATATATAGAAACGTAAAGTCAAGCCACAACCACTGGGTGACATCTGCAACATTCAACATGCCGGACACTGTCCATCAGCCACGAGGCGTGATTATGAAAGACAAAGTGAACTGAAGCAATTAGATGAGGCGTGACGCCAAACGTACTAAAAGTATATAGATATATAGATATATATATACATATATACATATATATGTGTACAGAAATATAATACATAGGATCATTTTTGTGTGTGCATGCATAACTATATTTAAATTAAAGACAGCGTGCTGCGCAGGAGGCTGTTGCTGTTGCAAACGTTGCACAGCCAATTTGCCGCACACAAACAATAAGTAAAACCAGCTGAGGCACAACGAACATGATATACACTTGCCGCAAATGGATGATAAGTGATGATTAATACATGAAATTATGAGGTTGTTTGCTTGGTAGATACATTCAAGCCAGAAGATGAAGATATTCCAAGTTTCTGCAAGATAGTTCTCAAATTGAGTTAGTTCGCATAGTTAGGAATTTAGTTAGGTATACGTAGGGAAGAAGATACGACACTTCTATAGCTTATATTTATATCTAAGTGCAAACGGTAGTAAAAGTTGAATATACTCCAAGTTTCATAAAGATAGCTTTTAAATTGAGTTAGTTCGCATAGTCCCGAAGACATATATAGAAAGGAAAGCAGACAAACGTCTCCATCAGAGAACTAAAATATATTGCAAGCGTATAATTAAAGAAAAGAAATCAAAATAAATCCAAGTAAATTTTTAATGTACCCTGCCGCCATACGTTTGTCGTTTTGTGCGTTGCGAGTTTCCAAACGCGGCACGGTTATAAATATAAACTTGGCATGGGGGAGATCATGTCACACGGACGACTACGACCAGGCGACAGAACTCAACGTGCACTGCACTACACTAGTACAGCTACACTACACTACAAGCGCCACGTAACCAAACTTAGTTGCATTTGCAGCAGGGCGCGTATGCATGTATATTTGAACATGGGCGTGATGCCAACAAAAATAAAGTGCCTTTGAATTGTTTGTTCGGGCCTTGGTTGGGCCACATCCTTGATCCAAGCCACCTGGCCGCCAAACAAAAGGCTCGCGTGTGAGTTTCTATTAATATTAATCGAAAATCAATTGCATTTGCCAAGTGCGAGTGAACTTTTTCGAGGGGCCAAGCTAATGCCAAGCACAGTGTGATATCGAACACCTGAGATGAGGCCCTATAAATTCTTCATAAAAAGCACAAATACAAATTGAAGTTATCGTCACTGTCGAAGCTTTAATACCCTCTTTAAGTTGGCTACAAAGTTGAGAGATTCGTGTTGCTAGGAAAACGACCCTCTCAACTCTTTAAATACACTCACCAAATATAGTTGGCTTTAACATATATTAGAAATTCTCCAAGACTAACTCGCCTCATTAGTCAGACAGTAGATTTCTAGAATCTAGTTTTTCTTTATTGCCTCTAAGTGTTTTTTATTCTTACTAAAAATTCAGTGCATGTTTTTTTTAGTGTATATATGTGCTAGAAGCTGCCTCCCTCTGCTTGGGTGATTTTTTATTCTGGTTGCATGAATATGCTAGAGTCTGTCTGCCTCTGCCTAAAGCACACATTTGCTTAAATCCCATTTTACCCCTGTCATCTATATTTAAATTACAGGGTATATAACGAACAAAAAAAAAAACACACAACAAAGTCTAGAAACTTGCAACCGCAGTGCAGTTCAGCCGACAGTTGCACAGTTGCCAAGAGAGCTGTCCGCCCAAGCACAGAACATGAAACTAAAATAAACAGCGTCATCGTCACCAACATCATCAGCCTCATACCGTGCACCATCAACATCCCCATTCCTATTCCCATCAGCAGCATCATCATCATGGTGCATTATTACAGGCATATATATATATATATATATATACATTTTTTTTGCTGCCACAGCAACGCTGTTGCCTCTTGAGGCTGTTGTCGCCACATGGCAACTATTTTAGCGACAAGAAGTCAGGCGAGTTCGTTGAACTTGCCACGCGGCGGAGGAGACAAACTCAACTTGTCTGCGCTGCCATGCGGAAGTCAAAAAACTAATTGAAATAACTTAAAAAACACTTTGAAAAACACAAACCAAAAATCAAATCAAGTGTGGGTGTTAAGTGGGAATATGTTCAGCTTCCTTCTTACCGTGTGCCCGCCTGCTGTGCCTCCTTGATGGACTGCACAAAGGCATTCGCCTCGCTTTTGATGAAATCCTGGCTGGCATCCTGGAGCTGCTCCTTATCGATTTTGGACACCTTGGGGGCCGGCAACTGGGCATCGAAAAGCTTCTTGTCCAGGCCATCGTGAATGGCGCCGTTGCCATTGGTTGCATTGCCATTGGTATTGGCCTCTGTCAGCGATTTGGGCAATGGGATTGGCATCTTGTCGCCTGCGCTTGCAACTGCCGCTTTCGGTGGAGTTGCAGGAGGTGAAGCTGCAGGAGGTGTTGCTGGCTTGGGCGCAACAACAGCGGGAGCAGGAGCTGTAGCTGGAACTGCTGGCTTGGCTGGCGCTGGAGTCGCAGGCTTGGGTGGAGTTGCTGGGGCAACTGCTGCTGGCGCTGGCTTCGACGGTGGCGAGGGCTCCGGTGTGCTGGGCTTAGCAACTGGCTTGGGTGCTGGTGCGGGAGCAGGAGCTGGTTTGGGTGCGACTACAGGTGTGGGTGCAACAACAGGTGCATGTGCGGGAGTCGCCTTCGGCTCCGGTTTGTTTTCTATCGCTTTGTTCACTGGCTTATTGGAACTAAAAAGCCAAGCCAAACGTTTTCTACAAAAACAAAAAGAAAACAAGCAAAAGCAAAATGGAAATGATAAATAAAAACGAAATAAAATTACAAACAAGAAATAAAAACAAAAGAACTACAAGAAAATGTCATCGAGAATAAAAAGATAAAAAAAAAACGCAATCGGCGCATTTCTCTTCTTCTTATTCACACTTGCAAAGTATTTGCGAGAATTTTCTATTGTTGTGCCGCAGCATTATTCAACTTTTTTCTGGAAACTCAACTCACCGACAACTATTTATAACAGCTATACGCAACAAGTCGGTTAATAAATGATTTTAAATCGTTCAAATTGAGTTATTCACTGAGCTGCTGAAAATCTGCACAGCGAGCTTGGCAAGGAACACGACAGCAAAGGAGAAGTGCAATAAGAAAAGAGTGTGACCCCATTAAAACAGAGTGTAAGAAACGGGAGAGGGCAATGCCAGGCAGTGTGACGCTATCGCTTACAATGTAATAAGTGGTCATAAATAAAAAATGCTTATCTTTTATAAGCTATACATGAGTACAATTTAGTGACAGCTGTAATATATTCAATACAGGATAATCCTCAAATTCCATTAAATTATAGCAAAATTTGAGTAAAAGTCACAGGTGTTGCCAGAGCTTAGAAATGCTGTTGGTCCCACAAGTAGGGACATATGTTTAAAATACTGGGAAATAAATTTAAATATTTGAAACTCAAATGCCAGAACGGTTTGACTTTTAAATTTGTTTTTCTCATGTTAATCGATTAATTATTGACCATAAATGATAATAGGCAGTATAAAACTAATTACTGCAGATATAAAATGTAAATGTATTTTGCTAAAGCCATAAAGAATGCATTACAGCAGCACGTGAGTTTAAGTACATTAAGAGAGCAAATCTTTTTATGACCCAGCGAATCCCTCGCTGCTTGCCGCTAGCTGGCGAAAGCTTTTCTACTGTCACGTAGGCCCGAAATGATAGCAGGCAGCAGAAAAAACAACTCGTGTACTGTTGCAAATAGATAAGCAAACAAAATACAGTCGCTAAGTACCCAAAGTATTACGCATACGCCCTGGAAACTGCTCCCCACCAACCGGTAAATGACTCTCGGATGCGAACGCTTCAAACTTCAATTATCACATTACGCTTTCGCTAATTAAGCGTATTCGCTGAGAGCTTTGAAGAAAAAACAACAACAACAAACCAAATATCAAAATTTCATAATATTTGGCACTGTTTTGTGCAAAATGTGACGGCTGTCCAGTGTGTGTGTGTGAGGGGGTGTGTGTGTGTGTATGTGTATGTTTCCGTTGCTAATTGCACTTATCACTGCTATAGAAGTTTTACCAGCTTGTCCCAGATTAGGCCTGTTAGCTGATTTCTTGGTGTTGCTGGCGGAAATGGCCAAGATTATTATCATGTGACAATGATGAAATGGTGCTAAGTGCACGAAATTAAATCTTATAGTTTGTACATTTAGCACGATTTACAAACTCAAGCGAGGGACTAGTGTGTTCCCAATGCTTAGTTAGATAAGATGGGACACTTGCAGTTTGGCTTAAATATGGGCCTATTTCATTAACGCTTTATAAACACTTAAGCACCCGTTAAAAGTATTGAATGTCCAACACGCCATCACGCGATTAACGTAACAATCAAAGTATTCCGTTAACTGTGCTGGCTCAATGCCGTCACGTTTATTTCAAGTTAAATTTGAGTTAATAAAACATTTGAAACCAAGACATTTTTACGGCAAACCCTAAAAGTATGCAATAGAAAGCAACGCACTCATGCACGCGATGGCTCCCAAACTGTTTAGAACTTACCGTATTTCGTCAACGGCAAATGTCAGATACCACAATGCAAACATCTTTGTTGTTGTTGTTGCTGTTGTTTTCGCTGTAAATAGTGGGAAAATATAAACAGGTTATTTACAGCATTTTTGAATCATTAAAGTACACAATTCTCTGACTCAATCGTAACGCAAGCAACAAATGCATAAATAGTGCAAAATGAAGTGCAACAACAAATGTTGCAGTGAATGTCAATAGCAATGCGGCGCTTAACTTATGTAATGTTAAATAATACACAAACAATGAGCAGCTCAAAAACAAAAGGAAACCAAATGAAAAAAGCAAACGTCAAACATCTAGAGTTCAATTTATGCCGGCATTTTTCGTGCGCAACACTTTTATTTATAAACAATCGCGAAAACTGATTGCCAAGTGTGTGTGTGTGTGTGCGTAAATGATTCGATTGCCAATTTAATGACCAAAAGGGCATACACACAAAGAAACTGGGGAGACACACGTGAGTGTCGCGATTTTTTGGCAAATTGCCAAAGATTTGAATTGATTTCGTAAACTGATTTATTTGAGGCACTGTCTTTGAAGGCGCCTGTCGAACAGCTCAAAGAACATTCAATTCAATCGAAATTTATGCAAGATATGCGCAAGGCAAGCGGGGGGAAGCTGGCTGCTGTTTATTTTTCTTGGCAGTCGCAACATGCGGCGTATGAGCAATATTCAAAGGCACAGTCACCCACACACACACACACACACAGTGACAGTTACGTCACGCAGAATGACAGCGAAATGAATAGAGAGGGAGAAAGAGAGAGTGAGATGGAGATGGAGAGAGAGCGCGCACTTTAAAACTCATTTATGTTGACAGACGTTGAATGCATCTTCATGTTGCATGCAACAAATATACGCCGCTGCTGCTACTTGCCACTTTTAAGTGCACTCACCTCTTGTGCTAGTTATTGAGCGCAAGGTAGCTACAAAAAAACGTTGTTCACGGCGGGCTTTTCAAGTTAAGCCAAAAGGGATGCTCATAAATCGTATACAAAAATATTGGTTGCGTTTTTAAATGCTAATTGTTGTTGTTAGTATATTGAAGCAGCCACTAACAAATATATATATCCAATATTTGCACAAACTTTTCTCACTTTTATTCTATAAGTCACACACGATGTAAATTTCACCAGATATTTTTGTTATTCTGAAATTATTATTATTTTTTTTTTTTGTGGTTGCGTTTCTTGTGTTGCCCCGTTTGCTGTTGATTGCTGCTTCAAATTTTTCGACTGTGCAAAATCGACTACTCAAGCACCGAAAGCCCCTATACAAAGAGAGCGAGAGAGAGAGAGAGAGCCAAACACTGGTCAGCGCCGACGCCGCATGTGCGCTGGCTGTCTCTCTCCCTCTCTCTCTCTCTCCTAGCTGCTGTGCTGCAGTGAAGCTTTTCTTCTGCGTTTTTCACTAACCTTATAAAAATACTCTTTTATTTGTTGTGATATCACAGATTATTACTCATGCGACGCTTACGTTACGCCTAAAATATGAACATACATATATACAATAGGCATATCAATCATGCCTAGGTTGGTAAATGCAGCCAAAAGGCAACGAAAGGCGGCCGAATCAATACACAAAAACCTAAAAATATTCGAGAGCTTTACGTTTGCAGTTTGAATAGCATTGCGTGCATATGTCAGTGCCACTCAAACTGTACGCTGTTTGCACGTACTCTGAATTTTCAAAACTTCTACATTGTATTTAAATAGCGCAAGATGGTACAGTATTGACTCGATAGCTGCTTAGAAGATTTTCTTAATATATAAAATTTTGTTAAAATTTCATTTAAATTTTGTACAGAAATATGCCGAAAGTAGAATTATTTCAAAATTCATGGGGCTAACATATCTACGACGTTCTCTTATTCGAGTGACTACTGTACTGTTACTCTTATATCACGTTTCAGTTACGTGAAAACGGCATAGTTCCATCAACACGTCTGTCCGTCCGTCTGTTCGTCTGTTCGAACGAATGTAAGCAATTTTTAGATAAGTGCCGCCCCGTAATTTCGCCGTTATCTGGGCCCGTTAGCTTAATACGTCTTATCGGTCGCTGAGCGTTTACAGTTGCACAAGCACTGGTGCGTAGCTGCAATGCATTTTCACTGCACAGCCAAATTGCATAACTGACTTATATAAGACCAGCGCCCGAGCGAGCCAAAACAAGGTCAGAAGTTCAAGGACTTTTTAGCTAGAGGCAATAGCTTTCCGTTTATCCTGCGCCTGCGCGTGGCAAACAAATAAGCGGAAGTATTTATTTCCACTGTATGTGTGTATGTGTGTGTGTGTGTGTGTCGAGCTGCTGGGTGCGACTTTTGTTGATGTTTTGATTGTGTAACAGCTGCTGCCGCTACTGGCGCCCTGAAGTATGCCACAATCAAATACGTATTGGGAAATGTGCGTCTCAGCATGGGGGGGGGGGGAGGGGTGCGATAAGGTCTCATATTTATTATCATGGCCTGGTCGTAACTTTTTGCCAATCCCATGCGGGCTATTCCAGCTATTATCTACTTTTGCTTATGGGTGTTTATTGTTTTGATTATGTATTTACATACGCAGGTGTGTGTGTGAGTGTGTGTGTGTGCGTGTGTGCACCATAGGGAATACTGTATTTATCCTTTTATAGCGTGCAGCTCATAAGCAGCTCTTCAAATTGTTTTGTTAAGGGTTTTCCGGATGTTGCCACACAATGTGTGCGGCAATAAAGGAACTTATCTCTACCATGTTTGTGTGTGTGCCTGAGTGGCGATATTGTAGTCAGCGGAAGGTGGCCTTCTTATCTTGTTGCATGGCTTAAAAACTGTTCGAATAGTTTGGGCCACATGTGTTTAAGCTTAAAGTTTTCTTAAACCAGCTTAAGCTAAGACTTTTAGAAAGTGGTTTGCAATTTGAGTAAAAGTATTTTCATATTAAAAAAGTTTGGTTTAATTTTTAAACATTTTTTTTTATTAATTTTTATTGCTGTTTTTTGTTTTTTAAATTTAATACATTTCCATTGCTACTGTCAAATTTTGTTTTGTTTTTTGTTTTTTATATGGTATATATTGAATTTGTTGTAACTTGCTTGGCTTAAACTTATGATATTGCATATGCCACAAAATTGCTGTTTGTGTTTACATTTTTTGTTTGGCTTTTCAATTGAAGCGGACACATTGTTGCACAACTGATAAAAGCTAGCAAATATGAAAAGCAAATTCTTTTAGTTGCGGAAATTGAAATAATTGCATGCCCATCAGCATTGATAAATTGTTGGTTTCATTTTGTTTGTTTGTTTGTTGTTGTTTGTTTATAATGTGCACATTTCATTCTGCTTGTTTCAGTTGTTGTTGTTGTTGTTGTTGCTTAAACACTTCATTTGTTGCAAGTTGTTGTTGCTTGTGCTTCTCGTTATACTTGGTTTTTTGTCTTTCTAAGTTCTTCTGCTAAGCTAACTACTACGCATAATTCATATATATTCTCAGATCCCGCTTGAAGTTCATCTTCATCTTCATCTTCTTGTGATCTGCTTTCTACATTTGTTCTTAAACGTTTTTTTTTACTTTCGATTTTGTTTTGCAAAAGTTGGTTTTTTTTGTTTGTTTGTTTGTTGTTAACCTTTGGTTGGTCGCATATGTTTCGCATTGGCTTTTGTCTACTTTTAAATTCTTCTTCGCTTCTCCTCTTTTGTTGTTGTTGTTGTTGTTCTTGTTGTTGTGTGTGTGTTTTTTGTGTGTGTATGTGTGTTATTTGATTTGTTGTTTGCCTTTTTTGTTGGATTTTGTTTTTATCACAGCTTTCTTCTATACACTCTTTGCTCTTATGTTATTTTGAAGCATAACTTGCATATACATAATATATTTTTGCACGGCTGTTTTCTTTGTTGTTGTTGTTGTTATTGTTGTTGTTGTTTACTTCTCTAGTCTAACATGCCTTCTTCTTCCATCTCCTTGTTGTTCTTGTTGTTGTTTTAATTCATACGTTAGCTTATTTTGCATATGTGTGTGTGTGTGTGTGGAATGATTTACAAAAGTTGTTTTACTTTGTGGTTGTTGTTGTTGTGGTTGTTGTTTTCATTTCGAAATTTAAATACAATAAATGGCATATAAAATATATACATATATAGTATATTTTTTTTGTTTGTTTTTCTTTTGATTTCATTTTCTATACAAAAAAAAAAACGTTACTCAGACGCAGCGTTGGAAGTGTTTTTTTTTGCAGTTTGTTCAAACTTTTTGTGAATTATATTGTAATACTTGATGTGGATTGTTAAACAATAAATCAATTGCTTATCGAGTCTGAATAAATTGGAGATACAGTTACTTGATTGCCTAAGTATAGCATACATATACATATATATATAAAAAAGAACTCTTTTTAGGGTCGCATTGCTGTTTTTTTTTCTTCTCATGTGTTTTTCCACTTTGGCGCACTTCTTTTTCTCTGTTTGTTGTTGTTGTTGTTGTTGGAAGCAGCATGACACGTTTATCACATTTGTTGTTGTTGTTGTTGGTATGTACTAGGCTTAATTAAATTACATTGTTGTTGTTTGTTTAACTTTTACACATACACATAAACTATGTACATACATACATACATACATACATTGACGATTGCTTCGCATTACACATGATTTGCACTCATTTTTTCCATTGTTTTTACAAATTAATATTCGCTATTGAAGTTTATAACAAAAATACATGAATAGTTTTAAGTTTTTTTTGTTTTTTTTAGTTAAGATATATATTTATAACACACATGCTTGGATAGTGTATAGAGTTGTCATTGAGATCGCATTTGCTGTTGCTGTTGTTGCTGTTGTTATTGTTGTAAGGACAACTGCCCCTCGGGTCACAGCATTGAGCTTTGCAACATTCTTGTTTCAGTCTTTAGTTTTTTTTTTGTTTTAATAGATTTGTTTTTGTTTGTGTATTAAGTTAGATAGCATAGTTTGAGCAAAGTTCTTTTGTGAGTTGTTCGCTAAATGCTCAAAATTGATCTTCAGGTACCATTTTTTTTTTTTAAATATTTTTTTTGCTTAGCTTCTTGGTTTTGCTGTCCTTGTGCTCGAGGGGCAACGTTATCCTGTCGTCTGTTGTCCGTTTAGTATCCTAACTGCACTGCTGCTTTTGGTTTTTTTGTTGTTGTTGTTGTTGTTTGTGCACAAACATAAGTAAACTATAGTATAGATGATATATTGTATAAATGAATGCCTGCTGTTGCTACAAAATACTCAAGTGGTTGTTCGATTGATTGATTGAATCGGATTGATTTGGATTTGATTTAAATTCTGGGCTAACGCATGTCTCATGGTTTTATGCTTATCAAGATCACAACACACGCCCGATTTTACTGGACTGTCACAAATTACATTTACATATTCATATATATATATATATATACGTATATATATATATATATAGACAGACGTGTGTTGTTTACAATATGCTTTTGTTTTTGTTTTTAGTTGCTTTACATAAGCTGCTAATATCACTTTGAAAACTACACAAATGGCGGCGCTTGTTGTTATTTGTTTGTTTGTTTGCTGTTGTTACATTTGTTGTGTGTTTGTTGTATTATCACAATTGGGCGCCAATCTTCACATTACATATTCTCACATTACTACAAAAGTTAACAATTTTTGTTTGTTTCTGTTTGACTCTCTCTCTCTTTCTCTCTCTCTGCCAATCGATTGAGCTAACAATTTTTTAGACATTGGTCAATTTTTTTTTGCTTTTCTTTTCTTGTTTTTTTTTTTTTTTGGTTTACAAACATTTTCAACACTTTTCTTTATACATGTTTTTGTTTTTTGTTTTTTTTTAATATTTTTACTTAGCTAACTAGACAATTTGCTTAACAATTGTTTGTTGTTGTTGTCGCTGCTGCTGCTTCTGCTGCTGTAACTGGCTTCACTTTCACTTGCTTGCATTTTGTTTTAAATCACAGTTGTTGTTTCCTATATAATGATGTTTTAACTTCCGCTCCCTCACTTACATTTTTTGTTGTTCTACTTGTTCTTTGACAATAAACTGTTCGTTTTCATATTTATCTTTTTGCATTTGAAGTGCTCAAGTCTTTTGTTTTTTTTTCTTTCTTTCTTTCTTCTTACATTCTTTGCTGTGTGGCCGAACAAAATGTAAAAAAATTTTTGTTTACTTAGTTTAAACGTACGAAAGAAATTGTAAGTTGTATAAAGGCTTGCCAATTATATAAGTTTCTTGTTTTTTTTTTAGTTTTGTTTTTTGTTTTTTACGTTTGTAACCATATATATCAAAATGTTTTTATAGCTTAACAGAAAAGTCAATTGATCGCTTTTCGCTTTAGGGGGTTTTCTTTGCTTTTTGATTTTTGTTTTTTTAGTTGCCTACGTAAATGTTTACTAAACGCTACAAATTTCTATGCGCTCGATTTGATCACGTGTCATGTTGTTTTGTTGTTGTGTTTGTTAGTGTTTTTGTGTGTTATGTTTTGTTGTTTTGTTGCTGTTATTGTTGTTGCGCTCTTTTTAATGGCTCAAATCCTGTCGCAGCAACTCATAAACGAACTTATCACGCACATCGTAGTCCACGGGACCATAACCTTCGCTCGGCAGCTGCTCGGGCTCAATCAGAGACCAGTGCTGACCCAACAGAGTGCACATTTCCTGCAAGCAACGATAATCGAGGATGACTTATGCACACAGATAAATATCACAAAATACTCACCTCATTGAAGAGGGATTTCGGAACGCTATTGAGATGCCAATCGATTTGGGAGACTTCGAAACGACGCAGCTGTCGACTGCGTAGCCTTGCAATGCCCAGAAGTAAATGCGGATCCATGTTGTAGCCATGGACAACGAACTCTTCGAGCAGTTTGCAGCGCCAGGACAACATGACAAAGGGATCCTGGCGACGCGTATGGCGCATATAGTCCATGCGATTGGAATGCTTGCTTACCGAATCAATGTAGTAGATGCTGCGCAACGTGTCGCTATTGTGCACGGACATCCAGTCGATAGCCTCGTGGTTCATAAACTCACAGAACAGCATGCGTATGTGCGTGATGGGCATGTGGCGGCGCAGGATGCGCAACTGAAGCAATTCCACGGCCTCATAGGCATAGACGAGCGTCAGCACCAGTTTGATGCCCGTGAAATGCGTTGCAAAGTTTGCCCAGGCTGCCTCAGAGACACCGGCATGCTCCTCCCGATCCAGACCGTGGACCACAATGAGCAGTTTACGCAACGGCAACACCTGTATGGTGTGCAACAGCTCATCGTTGAGCGTATCGTAGTCCAGAGAGAGCACCTGCAGTGCAGCGCATTTCTGGAGCAGCGTTGTGTCCAGCCCGAGTATGGGATAGTGACTAGGATCGTATTTAATGCTGGCTAGCGTTAGCTGCAACAGCTCCTGCGGTTTGCCCATTGCCTTGATAAAGTCCTGGCCATAGTAGGTAAGCGCTTCGATGGCACCCAGATCCAATACCTGACACGCTTGACTCTTGCGATTCAAAATCATCTTCAGTGGTTCCACAAAGCATCTGTTGTTAAAAGTGAAATCAAATTTTATGTGGGATCAAATATTAATAATTCATGCTTATTCCTACTGTTCTATGGCGGTGAGATGTTCGCTGTGCATATTTCCAGCGGCGACAAGGCCCACGTTGTTGGTTTGGAATCGCAAGGATCGAATGTTATCACAGCGTGCCACTCTACGGAATGTTAAACAGATTAGAAAGATAATGTATATAATATGCAAATTGTGTGTACTTACTTGTACAGTAGCCGTCGCATCTTTTGAATGTGAAAGGCATTGTGAAAATCGAAGACGATGACCAGCTCCTTGACCAGATTGGCCATGGTACGATGGAAGAACGACAGTTTCGCATCCTGTGCCACGTCAATGTGAAAGCGAAAGTTCCTAAAGTAGCTGTTGGCGTGGCGAAAGTAAACAAAATGGTCAGAGAGACACAGAGCAATTTTAACAAAAAAAAAAAAAATAAAACTGTTTCAACGCGCTCAACGTAATCTACAGTGGGCTAGAAAAGTTTACATGCACATTCACAATTTATTGCAGACCGCAATATTATAAAATTAAAATAAAGTAATCATAATTACAGTAGTTTTATACTATAGCAATATAGCACTGAGAATTATTTTAAATTTGGATCATATAAATTTCACAATTGTTAAAATCGGTGCGATAACTTTTCTCGCTCGCTGTAGTAGCGACATTAACATCAGCTGTGTGTTTGGCCATCTGTGTATGTGTGGGTCTAAGCGATTACGTTTGTGTTGGTGTAGCAACATTTTCGTTGTGCTTCTCTGTGTGTGTGTGTGTGTGCGTGTGTGTATGAGTGCCCGTGCTTTGTTTATTATTACACGTATTAATAAATGCTTTGTTGTCTCTTTCAAGGCCTGCCAAAAAAAAGAAAACAGCAAACTCGCCCCTCTTTGGCTCAACCCGCTGCTTGGCCAGATGAGGAACAGCTGTGCGTCACCCGTGGCAGCAGCAGCAGCAGCATCACTTTTGTTTGTTTGAGACGCAAAAGCGAAAATCACCTCAAACACATCAATTGCATACAAATTTAAATATGTGCCTTATATACACACATACATGATACATATGCATATGCATGTATGTGCATGCAAATATGTATGTGTACGTGGGGGATTCTTCTGGACTCACCGTCTTTGAAAAAAAGGTTGCCTCCATGCCCAACAACAATTGGCTGCTGCGCTGCGATCTCGCGATTCGAGATAGTCGTATATTTGATTTAGTGCCACCGCTGGTATTGTATGCCATTGGGGTATATTCATAACTATAACTATTTAAATCCCAAATAAATCCGTTTCTTTACTTTATTGAACTTGTAAATTTGACTTTTTTTTGTGCGACCGAACAGCGCGACGCAACATCGACCAATTAAGATACAGTACTGTTAACAATTGTTACTCGCTTACATACGCAGCGAGTGTTAGCTAACATTGTGTTGGTATTTTATTTGGTATTTCATACGATTCGTGCATGGGGTCACACTGGCCTCGTGTGGTAATAGTCTTCTTGATGTTTTTAAATAATGCTATTGCTCCTGGGCGCATGCAGGCGACAACAGCTGTTTACAGTTTGCCGGCTGAGATATTTGCGAGCAGCACCTACAAATGTGTGCTGGCATGAGCGACGCCAGGCGTCAACAGAAGCTGCAGCAGCAGCAGCAGCAACCACTCAGCTGGCCAATGCCAGCGGCATGATTGGCTTCTGGCAGACGCTCTCAAATAGCACTCCTGTGGCCTACATGCAGGATGCCCTGACGCAAATACACGACTACAGTGGTCTGCCCTGGTGGGCAGCGATAGTGCTGTCAACGTTCCTGTTTCGCAGCGTTGTCACCTTGCCATTGACCATTTACCAGCACAAGATTACGGCACGCATTGAGCAGATAGCCTTGGAAATGCCGGCCATTGTGGAGGAACTGAAAAAAGAGGCGGCGATGGCCAAGCACAAGTTCAAGTGGACCGACAAGCAAACACAAATTGTCTACAGGCGTTCGGTTTGTAACAACCTCTCTTTATTGAAGACCCAATTTTATCGTATATTACCTTGCAGATCAAGAAACAGTGGCAAAATCTGATTGTGCGTGATAATTGTCATCCCATGAAGACGCTTATTGTGCTCTGGGGCCAAATACCGTTGTGGATATTCCAGTCGGTTGCCTTGCGCAATCTGGTCTATATGCTGCCGGATCCAACGACACTCAAAGCACAAATCATTGCCACCGAACTGACAATAGGTGGCTTTGGTTGGATACCAAATCTGAGTGTAGTGGATAGTTCCTATATTCTGCCTGTGACACTGGGTCTCATCAATCTGGCCATCATCGAGGTGCAGTCTATGACACGCACGCGTCCTCCAACGCGTCTTCAGAACATTTTCAATAATGTCTTTCGAGGATTGAGTGTGGTGATGGTACCCATTGCCTGCACAGTGCCCTCGGCGCTGTGCGTCTATTGGGTGGCCTCCAGCAGCTTTGGCCTGGCGCAAAATCTGCTGCTGCTCTCACCGGAAATGCGTCGTGCCGTGGGTATACCTAAAACCAAAACGGAATTGGAGGCGCCTTATGATCAGCTCTGGCTTAAGATACAAAAGCGTGCGAGATTATTGGATGAATCGCCAGCGGATAAATCGGCTAGCAAGTGACACTTTCTTATGAGCACAACGAGTGCTAGAAAATTAAAATGATTCAGAACAATTACAAGTTACATTTGTGAGTAGTTTATTTTAAATTTCATTAATTATATTTTTAATTATTACTACAATTTGTGGACAAACTTTTCTTGCAAGTAAAGTGTAAATATTTAATTCACTTGGCCCAAAGCTTAACAGTTTTGAATAATTGTAGTTCCGAAAAGTACTAATTACACAAGCCACTGCATAAGCAGCTAGTCCAATATTTGTAAATGAGTATGTTTAACTGTCATGTTTGTAAATAATTATTTAGTACACAAATCTACACAACAATCAGGAAGACTCATCTTATATACGAATAAAATTTGTGTGGAAAAGCCCGCGCGACAAATTTAGTGTCAATAAGTGGCACCAAAACAAAATGATAAGCAACCAGCGAGTGAGAGAGGGAGAAAAGGTCTTGGAGATTGCCACGAGCGATAAGACGACATTCAATTGGCGCTGCACTGCAACACGATCCAAGCGACTATCTGCTGCTGCTGCTGCTGGGGCAGCATCCCAATTGAGATTCGAGAAGCTGCCTTAGTCGTCGCCTGATTGTCAGAGAAAGAACAGCTTGAATTGGAATTCGCGCGTGTTTCCCTCTCGAATTACTTTCGTGCCAACGCTATCAGCTTTGAGTGAAAAATATTAATAATATATAAAATATATAGTATACACATATATATATATATATAGAAAGTGTATATAGAGCCAATGATTATTGGGGTTTTGCGCCTGGGACTGGCACTCCTGTTTGTGCTGGTCGTGAGTATTTCAATTGATATAAATTACAATTCCTGATAAACAGGAAGTCTGCTCTATTGATCTGGTCAATCTATAACTCACACAAATTTCATAATTGCGACTTTGATAGGGGGCTGCTTATCAGCCTGGCGGTCACCATGGTGGACAGTCCGGGTTATCAGCAGCGCATTTCACGAATGCTCAAGAGCAGCCGATCTACGAACGGGAATCGGGCTGCCCGGCACAATTTCGTGGCCTAATGCCTTATGCCCATGATTGCCATCGGTTTATTAACTGCGCCGAGGGACGGCCTGCTGTCCAAACCTGTGCATCGGGCACAGCTTTTAATTCCGAGAAGCGCACCTGTGACCAACAGTCCAAGGTATCCTGTGAGGGTCCTGTCGGTCGCTCGGGCCGTCTGCAGCAGCGAAGCGGGGAGGCCAAGTGTTCGCCTGGCAAGAGTGGCTTAGAGGTGCATCCCTACGATTGCACCAAGTTCCTCAATTGCGCCAACGGACGGACTTTCGTGCAGAGTTGTGGACCCGGCACCGCCTTCAGTGCACACCTCTTGACTTGTGACTACAAGGACAAAGTGGATTGCGGCGATAGTCGCTTTAGCGGTGGCGAAGCAGCTCACGGTAAGTAGCCATCATTTATATGCACAAAATATCCTTAACTAACACACACCCAGAAGGATCGCAAGGCTCTACGGATGGCCTTTATTGCCCAGCGGGCGCTCGCGGTAATTTTCCGTATGCCAATGATCCTATTAAGTATATCGTATGTGGGATTGGCGTAAAGCCACGCTTGGAGCAATGTAATCCGGGCGAGATATTCGACATGCAGAAATTGAGCTGCATTTACGTTGGCTCGTCCTCTGCCCAAACCCATGTCTCCTGTAAGTTGAACTCTAATCCGCCTTCGCTTTGCTTTGCTTGTCCCATTTGCTTCTCATCTTGGTGTTAATTGATCTCATCTTTTGCTCTTCATGCGCTTTCAGTGGTTTCTTTGCTTGCTTAGTTTGTAACGCCAATGAATCCTCTTAGCTGCCGCCAGGCTGAGTGATCTGCACTGCCCAGAAGGAGTCGAGGGTGTGTTTACTCATCCCTTCGATCAGACCAAATTTATCAACTGCAAGGCCGGCAATGTAGCCGTCCAGAGTTGTCCACCCAATCAGATCTTTAGTATATCAAAGAGTAGTTGCCAATTCAAGGCACAATCTGTGTACACTGACTATGTGTCTTACATTCTGTCTGGGATCAGCCACGAGTATGGTAAGTGACGCCTGCTCCTCTGTGGCTTCTCATATCCTTAGTGACGATGTGTTCTCCCCTCAGCTATGATGCTCACTAGCTGTCCACCGGGCACGGATGGTCTGCATCTCTATCCGTATGATGCCGGCAAGTATGTCCGTTGTGCTGCTGGAGGAGTGATGACCATTATTAGCTGTGGAGAGAATATGGCCTACAGTTTTATTAAACGTGCTTGTCGTCTGACTTACCATTTGACTAGAGAAGAACGAGTCAGTTTCTTTTATGAGCTGAGTTTCGTTGGCAGTTCCCATTACAGTTATACGGATAGTCAGGCCTTCCAATCTTCACTGACTTCGTGTCCACACAGTCTGCAAGGCAACTACGCATATCCCTTCCTTGCCAGTCGCTATGTGCTCTGCCAAAATGGCCTGCTGCAGGTGGAGTCCTGTCCAGGCGGAACTTTTTTCAGTCTCTCCACTCGAAGGTGCGCGGCACGTCAACAGCTCGCGTCTCATGAGTATTTGGACTACTCCTATATAAATATCCAGCTACCCAGTAAGATAATCGCTAAGTCTACTTGTCTTCAGTCATCCTCATTTATTTCCTCGCTTCCATAGCGACATCGATGCAAGATCTGACCACTGTTACGTGTCCGGCCAATTCTCAGGGATACTATCTACATCCCTTCGACTGTACGAAGTACTTGAACTGTCGCGATCAGCAGACTTCAATTGAGAGCTGTGATAAGGGAAAAGTTTTCAGCATCTCCCAAAGAATTTGCGTGGCAACGGATCAATTGGCTGCCGCCCACGACCGCGTGGAGTATTTAACAGAAACGGAGCACGAGTTCTACCAGGGCAATCAGGTGGCAGAGGGTCGTCAGTTGCATGCCACACATACCACACAGACTGCAAATAGAGAGGCCGCGTGCCCCTCAGGTGCTAGTGGTCTTCATCCACACCCCTACGATTGCACCAAATACCTAAATTGCGTCAACGGACAAACTTTTGTTCAGGACTGTGGACCTGGAACAGCTTTCAGTGCATCTATGCTGGCCTGTGATTTTAAGGACAATGTGAATTGCGGGAGTCGCTCCTATACCGGCAGCACTACTACATCCCAGGGAGGTTCCTCGAGCTCACGCGGAACGGGCTCTGGCGGTTACGGTGGATTGGGACACATAAGTGGATCCCTCAATGGGGCAAGTTGCCCAGCCGGTGCTCGTGGACTATTCCCCATACCCAACGACCCTCATAGGTATCTCAAGTGTGGCATCGGCGTTGAGCCACGTGTAGAGCAATGCAATCCAGGAGAGATATTCGATGGTCACAGTTTGTCATGTGTTCGGCCTGGATATTCCCCTGCCCCAAACCCTTTTCCCTGTAAGTTGATTCCCATTTAATATTCCAGCTTTGCCTTGCTTGTTGCATCCGCTTCTCACTTGGGTTTTTGATCTCATCCCTTGCTCTTCATGCGCTTTCAGTTGATATTTACTTGCTCTGTAATCCAAATGAATATTCTTAGCTGCCGCTAAACTGAGTAATCTCCTCTGCCCAGAAGGAGTCGAGGGTTTGTTTGCTCATCCCTTTGATCAAACCAAGTTCTTTATCTGCAAGGCAGGCCAAGTTGCCGTTCAGAGCTGTCCTCCCGGTCAGATCTTTAGTTTGTCCATCAATTATTGCCAGACTAAGTCTCAATGGATGTCCACAGATTATGTGGCTTACGCTGTCTCAGAGATCAGCCACGAGTATTGTAAGTGAAGTGTTCCCCTCTGTGATTTCTCAAAGCACTTCTGACGATGGGTTCTCCCTCCAGCTATGATGCTCACTAGCTGTCCACCGGGCACGGATGGTCTTCATCTCTATCCCTATGATGCTGCCCAATATATCCACTGCGCTAGAGGAGTGATGTCCATTATAAGCTGTGGAGAGAATATGGCTTATAGTTTTACTCAACGCACTTGCCGTCCGACGCAGCAAATTTCGAGAGAGGAACGCGTCAAGTTTATCGTGGAGCTCAGTTTCCATGGCAGCTACGCCAATACGGATAGTCAGGCCTTCCAATCTTCGTTAGCTTTATGTCCATCTAGTCTACAAGGCAACTACGTCCACCCATTCCTTGCCAGTCACTATGTCATCTGCCACAATGGTGTGCTGCAAGTGGAGTCCTGCCCACCTGGATATGTTTACAGTATATCTAAACGCAGGTGTTCGACTCGCCAACAGCTCTCGCCGCACGAATATTTGGACTATTCCTACATAAATAATCACCTCTCCAGTAAGCGCATCGTTAAATGTTCTTGTCTTCAGTGATGTTTATTTATTTCCTTGCTTCTGTAGCGAATTTCATGCAAGATCTTACCACTGTTAAGTGTCCCGCGGATGCTCAGGGTTACTATCTTCATCCCTTTGATTGTACCAAGTATTTGAACTGTCGCAATCAGCAGACTTACATTGAGAGTTGTGAGCGGGGTAAGGTTTTTAGCATCTCCCAACGACTTTGCGTGGCAACGGATCACTTGGCTCCCGCATACGATCGCGTGGAGTATTTAACAGAAACGCCACACGAGTTCTACCAAGGAAATCAGGAGACAAAAGATCATACGCTGCATAATCCCTCACAGTATCCAATTGCGGTAGGCTCAGCTGGCTCAAGCGGATTGGGCTCAGGCGGATTGGGCTCAAGCGGATTGGGCTCAAGCGGATTGGGCTCAAGCGGATTGGGCTCAAGCGGATTGGGCTCAAGCGGATGGGGCTCAAGCGGATGGGGCTCAAGCGGATTGGCCTCAAGCGGATTTGGTTCAAGCTCGTATGGTGGATCATCGGGACACATAAGCGGATCCTTCAATGGGGCAAGTTGCCCAGCCGGTGCTCGTGGCCTATTCCCCATACCCAACGACCCTCATAGGTATCTCAAGTGTGGAATCGGCGTTGAGCCACGTGTGGAGCAATGTAATCCAGGAGAGATATTCGATGGCCATAGTTTGACATGTGTTTCCACTGGAAATTTCCCTATCCAAACCCCTGTCTCCTGTAAGTTTATTTACATTTTGAATTCCAGCTTTGCCTTGCTTGTCCATTTGCTTCTCATTTTGGGATTGTTTAAACTCATCTTTGCCTCTTCATCCGCTTTCAGTGGTTTCTTTGCTTGCTTAGTTTGTAACCCTAACGAGAACTCTTAGCTGCCGCCAGGCTGACCAATCTCCTCTGCCCAGAAGGAGTCGAGGGTTTGTTTGCTCATCCCTTTGATCAAACCAAGTTCTTTAACTGCAAGGCAGGAAAAGTAGCTGTTCAAAGCTGTATTCCTGGCTACGTCTTTAGTTTATCCACAAATTACTGCCAGCCAAAGTCTCAATTGGTGACCACTGACTATGTGGCTTATGCTGTCTCAGAGATCACCCATGAGGATTGTGAGTAATTTGCAATTGTTGGCTCTTCACAGTATTAGAGTTTCACCCCATTCAGCCATGATGTTCTCCCAATGCCCCTCTGGTACCGATGGCCTTCATTTCTATCCCTACGATGCTGCCAAATATGTCCGCTGCTCTGGAGGAGTGATGTCCATTATCAGCTGTGGAGAGAATATGGCTTTTAGTTTTACTCAACGCATTTGCCGTTCGACGCAACAAGTATCTAGAGAAGAACGTGTCAAGTTTATCGTCGAGCTCGGCGCCCATGGTGGCTACAGCAATGCGCATGGTCATGAATTGCAATCTGCATTGCCATCCTGTCCACATGGTCTGCAGGGCAAATACGTGCACCCATTCCTTGCAAATCACTATGTCAACTGCCAAAATGGTGTGCTGCAAGTGGAGTCCTGCCCACCTGGATATGTTTACAGTATCTCTATGCACAGGTGTGCGAACCGGCAACAGCTCTCGTCTCATGACTTTTTGGACTATTCCTATATAAACAGCCAGCCCTCCAGTAAGCAGATCTCTTAAACTTATTGTCGTAATTGATTCTGATTGATCTTCGATCCTTAGCCAATTTAGTGCATGATCTTAGCACGGTTAGCTGTCCTCCCAATGCTCAGGGTTACTATTTGCATCCCTTTGATTGCACCAAATATTTGAACTGTCGCAATCAGCAGACTTACATTGAGAGTTGCGAACGGGGCAAGGTTTTCAGCATCTCCCAACGATTCTGCGTCGAAAGGGATCAATTGGTGGCCGCCTACGATCGCGCTGAGTATCCAACGGAAACCCAGCATGAGTTCTACCAAGGCAGTGGAGATGCAAATGGTCGTCAGCTCTATCCCAATGAGCATGTCCTGAAAGTAGAGATAACTTGCCCGCCCGGTGCTAGTGGACTTCATCCCCATCCCTACGATTGCTCCAAGTTCCTGCACTGCGACAATGGACAGATCCTTATGCAGGAATGTAGACCCGGTTCTGCCTTCAACAGCGCAAAGCGCGTATGCGAACACGCCGACCAAGTCGATTGTACAGGTAGGAGTGCAGTCTTGACTCCTGCACAGTTCACTAACACTGTGAGTGGTGCTTCCTATCAATTGGCTTGTCCTGAGAATGCCTATGGGATGTTCGCACATCCCTTTGATGCCCAGAGCTATTTGTATTGCGTGTATGGATACACCTCGATCAGGCAGTGCCTGCTCACTGAATACTTCAGCATCAGTCGAGGCTACTGTCTTTTGGCACAGCTTGTCTCTGCAACGGATCGTGTGCCACTGATTGGCTATGAGCAGGATGCTGATCTGCATCATGTGGACTGTGAGTAGCCAGTTTGAGGTTCAACGTGCAACGAAATCCCTGACATGAACCCCTCTTGAATTGCAGTTGTGATATGTCCTCGAGATGCTGTGGGCTATCACGCATATCCCTTCGACTGCACAAAGTACTTGAGCTGTGAGGCGGGCGTCACTCGGCTAAGGAACTGCCCGAATGGACAGCACTTTAGCCTCTCGCGGCGCAGCTGTCAGTCGCCGGAGCAAGTGCAGCGCAACGATCGCATCTACTTGAGCAGCGAGCTGCACACCTTCTTCGAGTGGTGGCAGCAGCTGCTGCGTCAAGGAGTCAGCGTTAGCATTCTGTGTCCCCCCGGTCTGATTGGCAACTATCAACATCCCACGTTGCCTAGCAAGTATATCGCTTGCACTGCGCCCCAAGCTCCGGCTCAGATTCGTGACTGCCTCAGCGGTCTGATTTTCAGTGTATCCCGACGTATTTGTTTGCCAGGCACACGGGTGCCCACATACGATCGATGTGATTATAGAGCAGAGGACTCCTACGTTTGGACACACCAGCGTAACGGTTACTAACACTCTGAGCACTCCAAACACACTTTATTTAACCTACTAAAATAAATTCAGTTCTTGCAGACGCACGTGCTCCAAAAGCCTACGGCACATACTCTCAATACGGCAGCTCCGATCAATATGGCAGCGGATCCGGCGGCATTAAGACAACAGTCGGTCGAACGGGTGATCGCTGGACCAACATGAACATGCCGCGTCCAGCGGGCATTGGCTTTGGTCATGATGGAACGAGCACACAGCACTCCCAGGCCAGTGGTTGGTCTGTTCAAGGCAGCGCATACAACCACCAAGCGCCCACTCAGAGCGTTCTCTATGTGGAGGGCTCACTCCAGCCGAATCGTAATTATCCACAACACTCTGCCACAAACACAATCTATAAGGCGCCGTTGGCTCCCATGGCGACCACAACGCCTAGCAATGTTTACTATGCCCAGCCCGTAAGGGAAACTGGCACCTCATCACGTTCTGAATTTGGTCGTGCCCACACAAACAACTGGCAAACATCACGTAGACCGTTCTATTCTCAATCCTCGACTGGACAGAGACCTCTAGACCTTGACTATCAGCCCGTCGAGGATGATCAGCAGCCGCGTCAGGCTTCACGCAGACCCTTCAATCCTCAATCCTCGACTGGACAGCGACCTTTAGACCTTGACGATCAGCCCGATGAGGAGGATCAGCAGCCGCATCCGGCTCACGATCAGCAGCCCAGCGCATCGCAGCTGCAGCCTCGGGAGCATTACCAGGCATCCCTTCCTACTGTACCTGCTAATCACAGACCCACTTATCAAACTCAACCACATTTTCCAGCTGATGAGTCAAATCTTTATGGCGGATTGAAACCGCCGCCGCCACCACCTAATTCCCCCTTTATTCCCGTTCGACCAAAACAGAAACCTCATGCCACAGCTCCAACAGGACAGCGACCTTTAGACCTTGATTATCAGACCGATGATGATGAACAGGAGCCACGTCCGGCTGCAGGGGGCGATCAGCAGCCCAGTTTTAATGCTCAACCACAGTTTCCAGCTGATGAATCAAATCTTTACGGCGGATTAAAACCGCCGCCGCCACCACCCAATTCTGCCTTCATTCCCGTTCGGCCAAAACATAATCCTCATGCTACTTCTCCAAAAGAACAGCGACCTTTAGATCAGGACTATAATCCCGACACGGACACCCAGGAACCACTTGCTCAGCCTTATCCATCTTACCCTCCCGTTTCCCCTGTGCCTGCTAACCACAGGCCCACCTATCGTGATTCCCAGCCTGAGGCAGATGAGTCTAATTTGTACGGTGGGTTGCAGCCGCCCCCACCCCCCTCAGCCCCATCCCAGACTACACCAGTTCCTTCCACCAGCTCGACTAATCTGCGCACGTATCCCATTTATCCGCCCGTATTCAATGCCACGCCTCCTCATACACCCAATAATCCACACTACAGTCCACCCTACTCAGGAGTTGCGCACTCATATAATGCTACCTGGCAGAAGGTGCCACCTGCACCTGCACCTGCTCCTGTGCACGATCCATTCAATGCCCCAGAGGAGTACGTCGATGCTGACAATGGTGATGAATATTTGGTAATCACCACCAGCACAGAGCCAAGCGGCTTAAGGCCACCGCCCTTTGACCATAAGTTTTACAATCCAACACAAGCCGCTGCAGCGCCACCATCAAAGGTGGCGCTTGGCGAGGCACTGCGTCTGATGTTGCGTCCCTATTTTAATCATAGCGGCAATGCCGAGGAGTCCCTAGCCGAACGTGCTGAGTCTGCCATTGCCACAGCTATAAGCAAACCACCCTCCTCATCTAAATACCCAACTCGCACCACCACCTCGACGACCACGACGACGACTAGAAGCCCGATTAGTGGCCGACAGACACTGGACGATGACGCTGAACTGATTGTGGCTGGCGAACAGGAAAGCCTGGACGATACTGACGATGAGTCTGTTGTTCCAGATGCGGTTGAGACGGCGCGCACTGAGCAGACCCTAAATCCAACGACGTACGCCTCCGGCACATACACGACTGACTTCCAACGTGGCACCCGTCGAGTGGACACAGACAACACAACAAATTCAAATACGAATCAAATTCCAACTCGAGCAACAAACAATTGGCACACGCGGGTTCACAATCGTGAGTTCCACCGGCGTCATCCAAATCTGCCCGATCCATTCGATAAGCCACAACAACACCACAACCACCGCCACCATCATCCACACCATCACCACCCACACGAACACCAACACAGCCCACACTACCACAGTCTACATCCCGAGTTGCCCAATCCATTTGATCAAGCGAAAGAGGTGAAACCGCAGCCAGCTCTTGATGAGCAGCCGAAACTAGAGTTTGAGGAGGAAGACGATTATCTGCCCAATCCAAATGCAGAAGCAACCACCCCACACGCCCCAAAGGTAGATGTTCGCAGCGGCTTCGATGCCACCTGCGAGTTCGACTGCGGCGGTGGCAAGTGCGTGAAACACTTGGAGGTCTGCGATGGTGTCAACAACTGTGGCAATCGCAAGGATGAAAGCCAATGCGATCATCTGGGCTACCAGGTGCGCCTGACGGGCGGCGAGAGTCCACACATGGGACGCATTGAGGTTAAGGGTGAGTTGGACTTACATTTGCACATAAAAACTGGGAATCACACCCTAATTGCCGTCTACTCCTTCAGTCAATGGTCAGTGGGGCTATGTTTGCGATGACAAGTTTGGATTGCGCGACGCGGATGTTGTTTGCCGTGAACTGGGCCACAAAATGGGCGCCTCTGAGGTGCGTGGCAACTCCTACTATGAGCCACCTGAGCGTAACTTCAACTATATCATGGATGAGATCGAGTGTCGGGGCAATGAGACGCAGCTAAAGGATTGCGATTTCAAGGGCTGGGGTGTCCACAACTGTGGCGTCGATGAAGTTGTTGGCGTCGTTTGCAAAGTGCCCGTGTTGAAGTGTCCCAACAACTTTTGGCTGTGTCATACCTCCAAGGAATGCATTCCGCCCGCCTTTGTCTGCGACAACACCGAGGATTGTGCGGACAAGTCGGATGAGAGTAATGCCGTTTGCAAGGTGCTCAGCTTCCTGGTTAAAGCATAAACTATTTGACTAATCTATTCGTTTGCAGGCACCCATTGAGTACCGCCTGGAGGGTGGCCGCAGCTCCAACGAGGGACGCCTGGAGGTCAAGTATCATGGCGTCTGGGGCAGCGTTTGCGATGATGATTTCAATCTCAAGTCGGCGCAGGTGGCCTGCAATGCGCTGGGCTACTATGGACCAGCGGTAAGTGGTGCCTCTATAAAACTATGTTTCTCTCGTTCGGTATTAAGGATTATCTTGTCTGTGCAGAAAATCGAGAAGAACATCTTTGGACCGGGCAACGGACCCATCTGGCTGGATCAGGTCATGTGCGTGGGCAACGAGACGAGCATTGATAAATGCCCTCACTGGAACTGGGGCGAGCACAACTGTAATCACACAGAGGATTTGGGTCTCACCTGCACAGCGGGACCCCCACCACGTTCGTCGCGACAACGCACCAGGTTGCAGGTAGTGAGCAAGAATCAAACAGCAGCTGGGACAGGGTCAGGCATTAGTCTATCCGACATTGGATTGTGGGAGAGATCGAGTAAGGCTTTGCACACACCACGACGCTGTGGCATCTTCAAGGACGACCTGATCGATGAGTTTGCGCATCCGGAACAGCGTGTCGTCCAGGGAAGTGTGGCACGGCGTGGCCGTCATCCGTGGCAGGCAACAATCCGTAAGCGGGGACGTGCCAGCATCTCAAGTCATTGGTGTGGCGCTGTAGTCATATCCAAGCGGCATCTCTTGACCGCCGCCCACTGTCTCTACGGCCAACTGAAGGGTGGTTTCTTTGTTCGCGTCGGAGATCACTATGCCGACATCGCGGAAACTTCAGAGGTGGACTCGTTCATTGAGAAATGGTATACGCACGAACAGTTCCGACAGCCCACACACATGAACAATGATATTGCCGTTGTCGTGCTAAAGACTCCACTGAGATTCAACGACTATGTGCAGCCCATTTGTTTGCCGGAGCTCAATGCACCCCTTCTCGAGAATCGCACTTGTACCATCTCCGGCTGGGGCTCCATCAAATCAGGCATGTCCAGTAAGTAAACTAATCTTCGTTGAATACAAATACTTTAAAATAAACTCTTTTTAAGTGCAGCTCCATCCCAGGAGTTGAGAGCTGCACAGCTGCCAATTTTGCCGGAGGACACATGCAAGCAGATGAATGTTTACGGAGATGCCATGACTAAGGGTAAGTGCTGTATAACTCAATGATTGATTGGCTGATTGATGGCAGCTTAAATCATGTACCACTTATTGTGCCATTTTATAGGCATGTTCTGTGCGGGCTCCATGGATGAGAGCGTTGATGCCTGTGAGGGTGATTCAGGTGGCCCACTTGTCTGCTCCGATGAGGGTAAGTCATAAAAAATAAGGAGTAACTTTTTTTTATTGAACTAAATGATTCGATTCGTTTGCAGATGGCGAGACTCTATATGGCATTATATCCTGGGGACAGCATTGCGGCTATCGTAATCGTCCCGGCGTTTATGTGCGCGTCTGTCACTATATCGATTGGATCTATGAGAAGATCAATCAAAGTTTGCTCCACTTTTAAACCGCCGTCGGCAGTTAAATTTCATGACAGCACCTAAAAGTAGGCAATAAAAATTGCGCACAGCTTCTTCTTGATTTATTTCGCGTGGGGAGAAAACAGACAGGCACGTAGATTAAGCACATAATCAATGCTAATAAAAGCGCACAATAACAACAAGCATAACAACAACAACAATACAGAGTGACTTTAATTCACAAGTGATGGCATGTTGCGCGGCTCGGCTTGCCCCCTTTCAGAAATGTACTCTGCTTTTTGTTTGTGGCTCAAGCAATTTAAATTGTCAGCTCAAGCAAATAAATATATATATATATATATATATATATATATATATACTCGCACTCAATTGACACAACTACTCAAGGGGTTGTTGCGAGGTGTGCGGGGCCATTGTGCGGGCGTTGTACGCGCGAGTGGATCAACAGAAGCTCAACAATTAACTTAATTAACTAATGATCGACGCGGACTCTACGCAACATTTAGCGTTATTCCACACAGCAAAGAAAAAAAATAATGCAATTCCCCCATCCCGTCGGCCCTTTCGTTCGCTTTCTCTCCTTTTTCTCAATTGTTCTCCGCTCTTTCGCTCAATCCGCTCAATTGTGCTCTCTCTCTCTCTGTCTCTCTTGGGCTGAGCCGAAGTTTTTTGCTTGAATTTAGCTGGCAGTTGCTTATGGAATTTCATTTGGTGCAGTTCAAGCTCAGACTCCGCTAACGTTTTAAGCCCAAACGCTTATCAGCCGCAACTGATAACTGTTAACTGATAGCTGGATCGTGCATCGTTCGTGCATCAACATGTTTATTAGGTTCCTTGCATTCTGTGTGATCGCCGGCATTTGTGCGGCCAACAATCTGGATCAATACAACTATGGCACAATGGATGGCACCACCAGCACCGAGCGCATCAATGCCGCCATGCGTTGCGTTAACGTTAATCCACAGAACTCAGTCGATCTGGAGCAGGTGAGATCAAGATATGAAAATTAAAACATTATTCTGGAATGCGCCCAGTTGTTAAATAATCCAATTAAAGCTGATTTGTGCTAATTAACCCTTTCGGCTAAAGGCCATATGTCACATTGATGGCTCGTCTCTACAGACAACCGACAGACAGTCAGACAGTCGGACAGAAAGACAGACAGACAGTTAGTCAGACTCTTTGTATGCGGGCAGCTAATTGAACCAGCCTCGCATGCAAATCGACATTGCTCAAATTATCAAGCGCTATGTACGTATGTAACTATCCATGTACGTGTGTATGCATGTACTTACATATATTCATCATTAGTTTAACACAGTTGAATAGGTCGGCAATTACGACTGAAGTTGACACTTAAATTAGAAATGCCAATAATCATTTAAGATAATCAGTTAAGATGTTAGTTGATTTGTAGCCGATTAGAAATATTCTTTCAAGATTTTCAATTGTCATCCCAATCAAAAATTGTCATCTTAGATATCTATCAACATTTTCCACATCCATAACTTTATAACTGAACAGATTTCTATATCTAAAATGTATGCATTTTCTTTTTACTTATATATATCCGCTTAAACATATAGATCATGGGCCTCTGGTATGGCAGCGAGATCATAATGCATAGCCAAGACCTGCCCGGCGTTTACGAGTACGATTCGTGTGTTATCATTCACCTGGAAGATGTCACGCAGCAGGTGAGTCTGGGTCCAGTGCTCTAAGCCACAATCAGAACATTGTTAACAGCTCAAGTACAATTGGCGTGTTTAGGTGCGCCACAACAACAACTACAACAACAATCGTGGCTACAACACAAACTACAACAATCGTAATATAAACAATTATGGTTACATTTCGACGACGCCCCAATATTATCTAGATAACGATGATCATCTGCGTCTGCCGCCACGCACAAAATATCTGCGTATGGTGTGGAGCGAACGGGACAACAATCTGGAGTACACCTTCAACTATACGGCTGATGCGCCCGGCCTGTGGTCGAATATTGGTGATCAGAGGGGTTCCCTGGTCCAACTCAACACATACACCCAGTTCACGGGCACTGTGCAGGTGGTGAAGGCGGTCAATGATCATCTGGTTTTGACCTTTTGCGGCAACGATGTCAAGAGCTCCATTTATACGCTGGTGCTAGCACGCAACCGGCTCGGCCTCAGCTCAGATGTAAGTGTACACACGCAAATCGAGAAATATGCTCTAGAATCTGTCAACTTCTGAGTGAAGTGATTTTCTCAAACTCAGAATTCTGGGACATATATATTTTGCTGCAAGTGTGGCAACCACTACTTATTGTGATTAATTACGCTTATTACTGCCACCTCACTCTCGCTTGCAGGAGCTGCGCAGCATACGCAGCATGCTCTCGCGCCGTAACCTCTACTCGGAAACCATACGCAAGGTTTGCAGTGCTGCTCCAACTGTGGCTGGCGGTATACTCTCGCTGCTAACGCTGCTGCTACTTGCCGCCTGGGGGCGATGCCACTGAGAGAGAGGGAGAAAGTGTGCGCCTTGCTCTACAGGAACCGCATTCCAGCCATATTCTATTTGTTAATTTATGCATAATCGACTTACTTAAGCATTTAACGCTCGGAATACAGTTGCAGCTAACTGCTAACCAAAAACTGTCTAGTTTCGGTGCCTTAATTGCTCTTGTCTCTGTCAATTAAACTCAATTAGTTATGTAACCACCACCCCCCTTCACCTCCCCTCATCATCCTATCTGTCTGACTGTCGTAGCTAAGTCTAAATTATATATGTAGGCGTTAACTGCGCTTTTAATTCAATTATAAACTCTTGACAAACATCGCTTCTATGTTTCACTTATTTGGATTCGCAATTCCCACGCATTTAGACCAGTTCAAATTTGGGTTTATTAGAATGTAGTTAACATTAGCAACCCCAAGCTTAAGCTGCACTTCTCATATGATTCTATAGCTTTTCAAATCTGAACCCAATTTCGATTTCGTTTTCACAAAGTTTGAACTGATTTGAAATAGGAAACAAGCCCAGGCAGTTTTGAGATTATTTTAATCGCAGCGCAGTGACGTCAGTCTTGCCATTGAAACAAGTGTTGAATTTCAGAATCATCGGCAAAAGTGGGTCGAGAAAATCTTAAATATGTTTAGATGTACATTTTTTGTTATTGAAAACGAGGCGTAGAATATGCCTAAACAAAGTGGGATCAATGTTTACCATAGCAACAAGTTTGGCAGTCAGTGTTTTCCTTCAGATTTCAATCTTATCGAAACGAGTATTTGGGTTAATTTATCTTATCGGTGGGGAGTACGCGAATGTATGCTGTGTGTCTGGCGACTTCTACATTTGTTTTGATAATAATTCTTTTGGTTTTTGTTTTGGCGCAAAGGTTCCCTGATGAAGTCAGCTTATCAGCACCATAGTTTATGTCTACTTTCCATCAAAGATCCGTGAGGAAAAGTTTTTGTCCAAAATACTATGGAAGATTTGAAGTTTCGAGTGTACATTGAACACTGGCACAAATCGTGTTGAATTCTTATCATCAACAAATGCACTGCCCGCCACAAAGGGCAACCTTGATCTTGAAGTGTCGGGCTAAGGTTGTTTTTGTTTATTAAATTGTGTTTTTTCTAATGTAATTTTTATTGTTATTATTGTTTGGCTTTGAGGGCGCACGCTTAATCATGCAACTTTACAGCTGCAGTCGCTGGTCGGTTTGTTTTTGTTTTGAAAATGGACTTAGCAGTCTGCTCCCCTTAGATTGCATTTGTTGATAAGCAAAGCAAATAAAAACAAAGACAGCGTCACACGTAGACAGCTCATGAACAGTTGTACACCCCCTCTAAGGGTTTGAGCACGCCGCAAACAGCTGTTATGGGGCCTGGATCTGGAAAGATCCGCCTATGGGATGTGTTGCCAAATGAAGAGGTATTGGTTTGATTATGTCAGCTATGGCGTATCATGTGTGCCATCGAAAGTAGTCAGTGATTTTGGGCAATTGCTTAATAGAACCGGATGGGATTACTTTGCCAGAGACAAGGTTAAGCTGGGCCCAAGGAGATAAGGATTAAAGCGATAAGTTTGAGACTTCAGAATGAATTTGCGTAAATTACATGTTGAATGTGCTCGATCGACGTCAGCTTTAGCCTATATATATATATTGAAGCTGTATATCAGCATAATATATATGCTATATGATGACGACTTTGCACTTTGAGTTGCGCACATGGAAGTTGAGTGCAGTGCAGTGCAGCCTGTGCAATCACCTGAGGAGTCCATTCCAGTTTGGCAATGTAAACAAAGGTCTGTGTCGCAGTTGCACAAAAAATCATAATAATAATAATAAAGGCATAAACTAATCATTGTGATTGTGGGCAGCAACAAGCAACAATCCAAGCACTTACAATAAATACGGGCAGATAAGCAGCTAGCTGATTGCTTTGGCTATAAAAGCGGCTGCTTTTGCAAAGTGCCTTCACAGAAACACTTCGTTGATCAAACGCGACAAATGCTTGAGGCAGCAACTACAGCAAAAAGCATTAAATAAAATATTTTATAGAGGCAGCTCTATAGAAGTACCTGTGATAGTAGTTATAGACTAAAATACTTATCAATACAAAACTCAACACACAATGTCATCGGCGAATAAAGTGAACTATTTGGTGGGAGCCACATCGCGGTTTATAGCCGGACGCAATGCTGTCCAGACGGTTTACTGGCGCACCTCCTCGGGACCCAATCCTCGCATGCTGAAGACGAAACGGACCTGTGAATTCGATAGGAATCAACAGGCGCCACAGAGTGTGCGCATGCAAAAATATAATCGCAGCTTCATCAGCAAGGAGTAGCTGCCACAGCTGCCACACCAACAAACCCATATATAGTTCCTATATATACGTATCTTTTAATGTGTATTTATTGTGTCTAACGAAGTCACCTGACAAACACGTCCAACGAAATAAATGACGAGTCTTTAGTTTTTAGTTCAAAATGAATATCAAGTTTGTAATATTTTCAATGGGAACCGCGATAAGGGCGGGGCGGGTCTTGTGCGTCATCCGATTAATGCCAGATCATGAATTGAAGGCATGCCTATCGCATGTAACGATTAGACTCAACAAATGAGTCAATGATTGACACGGTTAGATAGAGTAAGCTCAGATTGTTACAGATGTATATATATATATATATATATATATCTCTCTGATTCAACTTTGCTCTCATAGGATTACTTTGTTGGCATATATCAAAAGGTGTCTAAGTAAATACTCTTGCAGATGCCCTCGATGTTGATTATTCTTTGTACAGGTATCAGATGCATAGCTGGTGAGTAGTAATCGGGTAACTTGACACAGTCTTTTAATTAATCGTTGCCATAAGTATAGCTATATGGGCATCCGATTCTGCTTGCAACTGTATAGTGCGACTTACTCTCATATAAATAGACAGACACAGACACAGAAGTGCCTATGTTTATATTGTTGGAGGCGTCTGCTTACAAGTTCAATACCCTTCGCAAGAGTATCGAAATAGCTCCCAACAATTCTATGACATCTCCATTTGAGAAGCGGATGAATCTAGTTTAAGTTCTTTCCTCAATATCATCTAGAAGAATATAATGCTAGAAATGCTAACTCAAACTCTTTCTGGAACAGGCTGACATGGCTTAAAAGTACAAAGTTGCTTTTCACTCCGTTAATATTCATATGAAAACAACTTCAATTTTTGTGGAAATGAGGAGGAATCCTCAACGCACATCCTAGCAGAATGCGTCGCCTGAATCAGGAACAGATGCAGCATCCTGGGGCAGCATGTCATGAGGCCCAAGTACATAGCAACACTCAACCCAACAAAGATCCTGGCATGCGTGCAGAAGTTGGGATTGATGGAGGAGTTGACCTTACAGGTCGCAGTGCTGGCTTAACAGCGACAATGTAACGGTGATTGTCACGAAGGGATACGCATCGGCGCCTAACAGCGACCGGATCACGGCGACCGTCGCGACGCTAGCCGAATCAGTTGCGAATCCAACATCAGAGGCAGGCACAACGATGAACAAGGCTGGCTTGCATGGGCCAGCTATCATCATCTCACTGCGTCACATGTTCGTACTCTCGAACACCCAATTATAATAATAATAATATAAAAAATAAACATTTCTCTGATCAGTTTTTGAATTATTTATGTATTTTATTTAGTTTTATATTTATTACATACATTGAGTTCTTCTCATATATATCATTTATTTATGTTTGTTTATGGTTTATTTTTGTATGTATGTATGTATGTATGCATGTATTTATCTTGATGTATATACGTTTTGTTTCGTTGAGTGCGTGTGTGTGTGTGTCTGTGTATGTTTTCATGTTTGCCTTTATGTTTAGGTTTATAATTTCGTTTTAGATATCGATCGTACTTAATTTGTATAGTATTTAGCATTTAGTTAATATAATTCTTCTTGTCGTGGGTGAAATGTGTTTTTTTTACTTTTGTTTACTTGTTTTTTTTTGTTTACTTGTTTTTTTTTGTTTTTTTTGTTGTTTTTTTTTAATTATTTCTCGTCTTTAAGTATCGTAATTTAATCTTAAAATTACAGCCTTTATAAATAATTATTTTTTTCGCCTTTCCTTTCTTCGATTTTTTTTTTGGTTTTTCGTTTTTTGTTTTTTGTTTTCCTTTGTAATTTAATATGTTTTGCTTTATACTTCTTATTCCGCTTGCCGTTGTACTACGTATCCTCTTCCGCCTTTCTTTTTAATTGTTACTAAATATAGATATATATAGAGACCTTTTTTTGTTATCTTTTTCTGCATCGTATTTGATGTATTTGAATAATTTGCACACATGTATATAATATATATATATATATATATATATATATATGTATATATACATATATATAATAGTTATCTAAATATATATTCATATAGATTTCATATTTGACAATTTCAGTTGGGCTTAGTGTCTGGCTTTGCTTTTGTTGTGTAGTGTAGTAGTGTAGTGTAGTTTTTCCATTGTTTTTTTTTTGTATTTCATTTTGAATTTTTGCACACGGAAGTTTTTTTTTTTTGAGTTGTACACTTAAAAAAAACCCATGAAAGAAAACGTACACAAAAAATTTGCGTCGTTTTTCTTTTGATTTTTTCTTGTTTTTGTTTTTTTTTGTTTTTTTAATAGATTTGTTTTTCTTTGGTTTTTGAATGCTTGGAATATGTTTTTTGGTTTTGTATTTGTATTTTTCTATGCCACATTATCTTTTTGCCTAACTCAATTCACACATCGAAAACAGTTTGCATTTCGTTTTGATCTCAAAAGAGAAAAATATATATTAATTATTATCTTTAATATTTGTTTTTGTTTTTTCATTATCCATAATACATATACATATATATATATATCATTTTTGGTTTTCGATTAAAAAATATTGCAGCTCAAAATTGTAATACTTTTTTTTATTATTATTATTATAATTATTATATTTATATATATATATACCGTTTACTTCGCTAGTTCATTTATACAGATGTAGTATTGACTATCCCTAGCATAGAACCCAGCTGAGATCAGTTGTGCTTCTTCTTGTTTCAATTCCCCCTCCCCGTCTCAATTCTATGCTAGTTCTGATATTTTTTTAGACTGATCTAGATATCTGTATAATCCAGTAGCTTAACCTGAACTTGATCTGTTTGTTGGTTTGTTTGTTTGTTTGTTTGTTTTGTTGGTATTATTGTTGTCTAAGTGTTGGGGTTGATTTTCTCATATGTTTTACGTATTTGAGATGTCGCTACTTTATGCTGCATTCAGTATTGTAATACTACATATAGTAAATATCTTATGTATCTCGGTATGTATCTTGTATATATAGACTCTTAATCGTGTGGTAAATTTTTTAGCTATAGCTTTCTGTCGTACGGAAGAATTTGGATACATTTCGATTTTTGTCGTTAATCGCGTTTTTTCTGGTTTACCTTTTTGGTTTTTTCTGTTTTGTTTTTGTTTTTTGTTTCTTTAGCTAAAAGTTATAATTTATCTAGAATTTATCTTCATTGCTAATCTTTTGCTATTTTATACCATAGTTTTTTTGTTTTTTTAACTGGGCGCTTAACATTGATTTTGATGTGTGTGTTGCGGTGTGTGTGTGTGTGTTCAAGTGTGTATCTAAATCTTCAGCTATTTATTTAATCTGTTGTTGGTTGCAAATTTGCTTCAGCTTTTCGTTTTTGTGTCAATTTGTATAAAGGGAAGTCATTTCAGTGGATATAGATGAGAAAACTGAAGACAAGTATGGAAGTCGAACGAATTTAATTTAGTACTTAATTTGTCAGCAGAAGTCAAAACGGAAATTGCACACAAATTGATATATGTAAAATATAAATAGCAACGGCAGCACTGTTTTTTTATTGTTCAGTTTTAGAGGGACTTTTGCTAGCCGTTGTCAAAGAAATATCAATAATATATATTCATTTAATATCTTTTGTTTGTCTATATGTATTGCTCATATGTGTGTGGGTGTGTCTCGACTAAAAATACTCAACAACAATTTTTATTTACTTGAAACCATGTTAGCTACAATTTAAATATGTTTTATTATTATTTTTTTTTTGGGGTTGTATATATCATATATCATACTTGTATATCGTTAAATATTTCTACGCATTCGCCCACAACATGAAAGGAAAAAACCATTTTTGCAACATTCTATCATTGAGTTCACTTTCTTCGTTGATTTTTCACCATTTGCCATTTTTTTGTTGTTGTTGTTGTAGTTCGAACCTTGATACGATATTGAAATTGTTTATATATATAAATATATATATATATGTATATATTGTACGGAAAGTTCTCAAATATGCTTTGCTGACAATATAACATGATCTAAAAAATGTCTTGTATATAAAAAAAGGAGTTGAAACGTTCAGATTAATGGATATGGGGTCCTCCTCCAACTAAACTAACAACTGACTCTCTGACTAAATATATATATTGCTAATATATGATATAATACGATGCCAACAAGCCATCAACTATAGTGGTTGTCTAATACATGATATAGTACGATGCCAAGCCATCTTCAATATTGTGGGGGCGTTTAAAATATTCACCACGCCCACTCTCATCAATTTAGCTATCTCGCTGTATATTCTTCATTTTCTATATATATATATATATGTATGTAATGCACCTGTGTGTGTGGGTTTTGGGTTATTTCTCTCATTTTGAGTTCGTTGCATTGTTTATTGTATTTCGTATGTGTGTGTGTGTGTGTGTGTGGGGTGGGGGTGTGGGATGGGGGATCTATGCAGTCTATAAACTGTATTCACTATAGTACTCATGTGCATACCGAATAATTCAAATAGTTATCAATTCATTATACACTTACATGATAATTAGACATTTCTCGTTCCTGCCCATTTTCGCTCGAACCAATATTGGTTTGCGACTGTATCTGTGTGTGTGTGTGACTGTGTGTGTCAGCGTGTCAATCACATTTTCTTTCTGTATGTGTGTGTGTGTGTGTGTGAGTTTTAATTATTTTAATATTGCTCTCTATTATATTGTATTATTAATTGCAATTTATGCTGCTTTCCTAATGCCCAGTTTGGTTTCATAATTATTTTGTTTACTTGCGATTCGACTAATAAGTACAATATCATAAAAATAACACTGTATATTTTGTTCTTTACCATTTTGTTAATAATTTACGTTTTTTTTCTTCATTTTTTTTTTGTTTTGTTTTTTTTTTGTTGTTTGTAAATATAAATATATATAATATATATCTCAGGTTTTCCATTTATTAAATACAATATAATATAACCATATATAAAACGCGCTCGCGACTAAATCAAATTTCCAACAATGTCCCCATATTATCTGAGTCCTCACCCCTCTCCCCCTCTCCCCCCTTCTGCACACTACACAGCCCACTTACCACATAGGGCGACACCTGTGTGCCGCATTTGAAAAATTCGTAAACACTTTGTTTTTAAATATATATTTTTTTAGTTATTTGTTTTTTTAGCGTCAGTCTTTTGTAAATTAAATTTTACTTCAAAAACATTTTAACGCACACACACAGGCGTTGACGCGCCTATACACACACACACACACACACGCGTACGCTCTCAGCAGGGTGGGTGCATAGCGAAGGGGGGTAGGGGATAGTTTGGGGTACATCTCCTAGCCAAAAGCCGGACGCGCTCTGCATATTTATAAAAAATGTTGCTTCTCGATTTGAATATATATATACACATATACATATGTATATCTTATTTGTATATATATATATATATATATATTTAATAAAACGTGTACATATATACATATGTATAGTTTATATAAGGTTTTTATTCAATTCACACGTAGACGTTTTTTTAAAAAATGCATTTTTCTTATGTAAAAACGATTTTTACTTGTTTTTAGTTTTTTTTTTTTGTTTTTTGTTGAATTAATCGTAATATAAATATTTGTTATCTGTAAAGACGCCATCGAGATATTGTTCTTGTACACTCATATTTATATATATATATATATATGTATATATTGCAAGTACTTATAGGTATATATACGATTTGTTTGTATTTGTATAGCCCGCAGGCCGCACGGGAAGATTTGTGTGAGACAAGAGTTTTTTTTTTTTTTTTGTTGTTAGCAAATCATTAATAATTGAACTACATTTAGATTAAATAGAAGCTGTTGTTTTTTCATATATGTATATATGCTTAGTAGGCGCCCGACTGCGTTTGATATACATATACCCTTGCAAGGGCCCTTCCCTCTCTTCCATAAAACGTTTTGCATTTATTTCAAGGCAGTAATTGCATTTAATCACTATGTTTATCTAATGGGAACGAGCAGACTAAAGCCTTTCAAGGGTATTTGGAACTTCGGCAAACCGAAGATTGTATTGCGTACATTCTTGATTTAACTGTTTTTATCATTGCAATTGATTAGAGCTAATTTGACACAACCGTTTAATTCAACTATTAAATCGTTTAATTCACTGAATCTACAACACGACGACTTTAAATAGTTGCCCCTCACAAATAAAATGATTCGTTGCACATTTTGCGAATTACGCATTTAAAGGCGCACCCTGAAAGTATGCCACAGATTTATTGCGGTCAGCATGCATGTGGGCATAATTCATTCATTCTCATTACGTATACGCCACGGAGTGTGTGTTGTGAATGTTAAGCAAATCAAAATGAAATGTAACATATAAATAAAGGAAGTTTGCATATATCGTGTTTCAGACTCGTCGTTTGTCTCTTGTTAAATAGTTGAAACTCAAAATAAAACGATTCGTCGCACGTTTTGCGTATTTTGACATTTTAATGCGCATCCTGAAAGTAGGCTACAGTTTTATTGGGGGGCTTAATTCACGTTACGTATACGCCACGATGTGTGTGTGTGTGTAGTGAGAATATGTTAAACAAATTAAAATTATTTTAAATTATGAATAAAAAACAATTCGAAGTTTGTATCTCGTTTCGGGCCCGGGTCATTTATTTGGTTAACAATTGTCAATTGTGAATTTGAACATTTGAAATTTAGAAAACAACTTCTATACACAAAGATTAACAAATTTTGGTTTACAAGCAGTATAAAAAGGAAGATGGCAAAATCGATTATTATCGATAATTAGTTAATATGCAGTAGAAAACGGTAAAAATTTGGTGAAATCTAGGCCAAATATAAAAAAAAGAACTCCTAATCGGAACGCCAAAGACTGAGCCCGAAATTTTCGTTGGCCGCAACAATGGATTTTGCTGGTAGTAGCATTCGATTTACAGTTATACTGTGCCACATGTATGTGATTCTGACTTGAGACTTGTATTTGAATTGGTTTTCGTAGTTTGGAATAAAATCTTGAAAAAGTTTGAATATGCTTCGGGGTCTCCCAATGAGCCTCAACTAGTTATTATTTATGGGGGAAACGACGTTGAAGAAGCATGCGAATATCCTTTGCTTTTGCTGGTTGCAAGCTGAATCCTTGAAGGAACGTAAACATAGTAACACAATAAACTATTGAACAAAATGAACGGATAACAAGAAACGGTTTTTTTTTGTTTTTGTTTTTTTGTAGTGTTGGCGTCTCCAATGTTGCACTGCTATATCTTTTCCAGCACTCCTTTGTCCTTTTTTCGGAAGAGCAGCTGTTTTTGTACGTTTTTCGGATGTTATTCTTTTTTGGTCTTTTTTTTGCTTTCTCTCTTTTTTGTTGTCCATTTTGTTTCGGGTTTAGGTATATAATTGTGCAGTTTTAGAGAGACTTCTTTCTGTGGGGGGGGGGGCGGGGGGGGGACTACATGGCCATGCGCCAGTTGTTCACCGAGATGTTGTTGGCTCTGCTAATGTTGCTGTTACTGCCATCATCGAACTCCCAAGCGGCAAGTTGAGGACTCTGTTGCGGCATTTGTGTCTGAGGGTCTAATGGGAAATCGGATTAGGCACGACGAAGAGATACAAACAAACAAACTAAATATACTGTAAGCAACAAAAATATATAAATAATAATAACAGGTTTCTTTCTGTGTTTTTTTTTTGTTTCTTTTTTTTTGCATTTTGCTAAAAATTACTAAGTAGCTGTTGCTTTATTGTTTTGTTTTACTTTTTTAGTTCTTTCTCTTTTTAGCCTTTTTTCGTGGCGCTCTTTTCGAATAGATGTGGGTGTTTCGAGTGTGTGTGTGTGTGTTGTGTGTGTGAGTGTGACTCTTATATAGTTGTTAAATAATTGTGATGATCATGTCGCTTCTCCACTTGATTTGTATATGTATATATATATTATATATAGTATGTATATATACTCTATATCGAGCTAGAGCTGCACGTATAATTATTAGTTTTTAATTTTTATTTTCTTATTTTTCTTTTTTGTTTCGCTTTTTCTATATAATTGCTGAATTCATTTAGGTAGGTTGTTACTTAGCACTAAAAACATTTTTTTCCGTCTGCTCCCAACTTGAGCTACACTTTTAATCAGTTGATTTTCTTTAAAATACACATATATATATATATATATATATATAATATTATATATATATGTTTTCATTTGCTTCTTTTACTTATTGTTTACTGTTGTTTATGCCTTTTGCTATGATATATATAATTTTTTTTTTTCACTTTTCTTGCCTTTTTGCTTTGACTAATTTGTGTTTTTTTTTTTTGCATTTTTTCTTTTTAAATATATATATATAGTATATATATATTTAATATATATATATATATTTATATGCGTTATGTATGTATATGTAGTATACAATATAAATATTCACTATTATTAATATATATATATATATATATATTTATATACATATATATATATATATATATATGCATGTATAAACTTAATAGATTTTTTGACGATGGGACACAATCTGCTTACTGCTTACAGTAAAAACTTAAGAACCTCTTCTTGCTGCTGCTGCTTCTTCTTCTTCTTCTCTTCCCTCGAGTCAGACAATAAATTGAGTTACAAACAGTTTTTTTTGTTTTTTTTTATCTTATTCTTCTTCTTTTTTTTTTGTATGTATGTCAGCAAAAATGTTCATAATAATTATGCCATTTGTATATATATATATATATCTATATATATATATATATATTTAATATTGTTTTAAACCTAAACCATTTATTTATGAATTTTTGCTTTTTGTTTTTCAAAATATCACGTATATATCTTAAGTTATGCCTTGGATTTATTAGTTGCGGTTCATGTGTCTGTGTGTTCGGGGTGTGTGTGTGTGTGTGTTGGGTATGCCAGTACTAACAGGACATTTAGCTAAAACTAAGTTTGTCCGCTTTCATAACCTAAAACTATTTCGCATTTTTGTGAGTGCTGAAAAAACCCTCGAGACTGGCTTAAGTACACTCCATGTGTGTGTGTGTGTGAGTGTGTGTGTGTGTTGTGTTTGGGCTTATCTGGTGGATGTAGTTTTCAACTAGAGCATATCAATTATTCAATTATTGCTTTTATTTTCGTTTGGTTTTTTTTTCTTTTTGCCATTTCTAATTATTGTTACGATTCGATTTTAAAAATGTTTTTTTTTTTTTTTTTTTTTTTTGTATGTATTAAACTATGCAACAATTGAGTTTTAAACGTTACAAATTTGTCAACAAGTTTTTTTTAAGGGATCTGCGGGGCAGTCAGGCAGGCCGGCGACCGCGGCAACGGGGAAGTGGGTGGGAGGAAAGGAGTGTGGGTGTGGGTGTGGTGGTGTTGGTGGTGGTGGCGACTGCTTCAATTTGCAGGTATTTTGTGAAACCTCTGGGTTCGATTTTGTTTTTGGTGTGTGTTGTGTGTGGACAAATAATTTAATTGTTATTTTTGTTGTAGTTGTGTGTGTTTTGTTGTTAAGGCAAATGTGACCACCTTCATAAAATATACATATAAATAATTTGTTCTTAGCCAAATTATGCACCAATTTTTTTTTGTTTTGTTTTGTTTTAATATTCTTGGAATTGGGAATATCGTGTCGTTGCCGCGGTCGCTGTTGAGTTGAGCCCAGCCCTTTTCATTTTAAATAATTATCATTTAATTTAGTTATATGCCAAGATTTAACAATTAGATCCGTAACAAAAAAGATTTCAATATGCATTTCGTACAAATGGAAAAAACAACGTTTTTGACGAGATTTTCTTCTTCTGCTTCTTCTTCTTCACACGTTTTTCTTATACATAGGTTTTTTAGTTCAGTATTTTTTTTATTGCATTTTGTTTTTGTTTTTCGTTTTTGTTTAGCTAAATACTCGTGTAACACGCACTTACTGAGTGTCTATGTATTGCTTTAGTTATGTTTTTATTTACTCTTGTTGTTTTCTGGCTATGTACTAGGCATATATAATTAGTATATAATATATATTATATATGTATGTATATATATATGTATACGGTATATGTGTGTATATATACTTTTCATACTTTGTTGCTCTTTTTTTTTTGTTTTGTTTTAGCTAGCATATATTTTGAATATCTTTATTGTATAGGTTTGTTTTTGCTTCTCTTACGCTAGTTTATCCTCCTCCTCTTCTTCTTCACTATTCTTCTTTTTTTTTTTAGTATTTTAATTCGTTTTTTATTTCTCTTACAATTTCGTTCAGTTTGCTGGTTTGCTTGGCTTACAAATACATTCTATATAACTTAGGTATATATGTATGTTTATATATATATATATATGTGTGTATATAATATATATATATATATATTAGTATGTGTGTTTGTTTGTGTGTGTGTGTGTGTGTGTATCTTTTAGCTTGCGCGCATGCTTTGTGCTGCGGTTTTTAATCATTTTTTTTTTTTGCATTTTCTTTTAATCTTAGTATTTAGTTACTTTTTTTGCTTTTTGCTTTGTATCGCTGTATGTGTATAACAGTTAACGTTATCATTTACAGTTACAGTTACTTTTATGTGTGTTTATATAATATATATATATGTGTATGTGTGTGTCTGTGTGTGTGTGTGTGTGTGTGTATTTTATATAAATTAATATTTATGCATAATGTATGTCTTTAATTTTCGTTTTGCTGCCCGCGTTTCGTGCAGCTGCTTTCCATTCTCTACCTCTTCCCCTCCTCCTCTCTTTACCATTCCCCCTTCTTCTTCTACCCTTGCAATATATAATTGATGCAGTTTGTTCTTTAATAAATTATATGCTAGCTGACTTGACTCTCTCTTGTGTCTGTGTGTGTGTGTGTGTGTGTGTTTCTGTTTTATTTGTGCTAAATATTTCAAAATTATATTTTTTCTACATATTCGCTGCTTTTCCTCTGCTTATTTCTGTCTTTTTGTTCAGCAGCTGCTGCTTTGCATTGCAACTTTCGTTGACCATAATCCCCCCCTCCCCCGCTTCCCACACGCTGCGAGTACCCTCAAAATTTGTTTACTTCACCCACCTCCCCCCACTTAATCACCTCCCCCCCCATCTCTCAACCTGTCAGCTTCAGTTGCCCATCTTCACTAATTGCACATTATTAAATGGTTCCGTCCCCCCATCCATTTCCTTCTACTTTAGCCTGTTCTATCAACTGAAAACATAAGCTGCTTATTCTACGGCACTCTCTATGTCAGTGTGTGTGTGTGTAGATGTGTGTGTGTGTGTGTATTGGTGTCCTTGGTGGATTTTCAAACTATGTATCTATAAATTTATTATTGCTTTAGCAGCTGCTGCTGTTTATATAAATTCTATTAATGCTTTGTTGTAGGTTGTAGTTGTTGTTGTTGTTATTGTTGTTGCTATTGTTGTTGTAGTTAGTAGCATCAGTATTTGTAGTTTGTTGTTGTTGTTGTAGTTGTTGTTGCTTGCTTGCTTGCTGCATCCTCAAAGTTAACAGGGATAAATGCCTACAAGAAATAGTCGAAGAATATTTTGCATGTTTCAAACACATTCGTCTACAATATAACTGGGTGTATGTGTGTGTGAGTATATGTATGTGTGCCGACTACATATGTTTGTATTATATATATATTTAAGCTATATATATATATGTATTTATATGCACAACAAGCATACAACAAAAACAAATGATTAATCAAATAAATGACGCAGTTTCTACCACTAAATAAAGAAAACAGAAAAAAAAAAATTTAATTTTGGTTTTTTTTTTTGTTGTTGCCGTTTTTTTTTGGCTAATTCTCCTACTGCACACCCCAGAGCAATACAATAAAATGTTGGGGGCGGGGGGCGTGGCATTTAACTAATATTTAACGCCTAGAGCGAATGCATGTTAAACTAAAAAAAAATATAAATAAAATATATAAATTAAAATTAAATTAGCAAATTTAAATTAAAGCAAAAATTTGTTGTAGTTGACAACGACAGAGAGTTCTGTGGTGGAGTGCGGGGGGAGAGCAGCATCGTTGTTGTAGTTGTTGTAGTTGTTCTAGTGGCTGTTGTAGTTGTTGTTGTTGCTGTTGTTGTTGTTGCATCTGCTTATGATGATAGTTCTTGTTGTTGTTGTGGTTGTTGTTGTTGTTGTTGTTCGGGCAGCTCTCAACGTAAAATTGTGGCGACTACGAAAATTTAGTTTGTTGTTGTTGTTCTGGTTGTTGATGTTGTTGTAGTTGTAGTTGTAGTTTTGGTTTTAATTTAACCTTTTAACGGCATTGGATGGTTGTTGGTTGGTGCAGCAAGAACCGAAAGAAAGAATGAAAGAAAGTAAGAAAACAAAGCGTATACTCAAAGAGGTGTTGTGTCAAAATACTACAGCAAAAATACGACAAATATATTTTACAGCGAGCTGAGCAAGCGGTTCAGGACAACTGTGAAATTCACGAGCAGTGTGAGAGAGAGAGAGATAGAGATAGAGAGCGAGAGCAGGCAGTGGAAGCGTGACAGAGTGATATATAGTTAGCTCGCCCAATGAGCAGAGAGAGAGCAGAGAGAGCGAGCGAGCGAGGAAGAGAGCACTGCACTTTATTTACCTTGATAGTTCTGAGGCCAAATGGTGGGTACATTCTGCAAAAGAAAGAGAGAAAAAAATGAAAGAAAATTACATTTTATTTGAGACGTAAATATAAATTTGAAATTTGTACAACACAAAAGCAAGGCAAATATTGCATTGGCCATCAAAGTGAAGGGCATATTTCGTTTATGGCGACTTTCTAAGAGTGACTTTCTAAGAGCTCCGCTGCTTTATGCTCCAAACGCACTAATCATTTTAGTGAGAGATAGTCTATCAATTTTTTTTTACTGTCGCTCTGTCTACAACGCATAACTGTGAAATTTGAGGCGTTAGCAAGCAGAGACTAAACTGGTCAACAATAATTTTAAAAACCGAGCAATATAGTTCTCAAGAAGTCTATTTGAAATAGTTATTCGATACTGATGATTTTTAGTCATTACTGTTCAGTTTGGTTGGGATAACTAATTGGAAAGCCCAAAAGTTGATCATACTATTCTATTCTTTCTCGTAGACCTATTCAGACGACTGTACTACTGATGCTGATTAAATTGTGATATCTATACCTTTTTCAGATCTTGTATTATACATACAATATTTAATTTAGCTCAACATATACAGCTTTTATTATAATTTGATTATTATTAACGACGTAAAACGCAATTTACTTATTCCCTTAAGGTACAGCCCCTCTTGATTTCGTAACCCCCACTTAAGCTGGCAATATATTTACAATACAAATTGAGTATTTTGTGGAGTTTTGGGTTAACTTACCATTGGCACGCTGTAGTACTGATAGAATGGCTGATATTGCATGGCTGAAGGTGGGTAGATGGCTGGCACGCCAGCGGCTGTAAAGTCAGTAACTAGTTGTGGTTAATTTGTCCGGCGTAACATTGTTTGTTGTTAAAGTTGTTATAGTTGTTGTTGTTGTTGTTGTAGTGTTGAGAAGATATGGAGAGTAAAAAAATGGAATATAAAAAAGAAAATTATCGTTTTAAAACTGAAATATAACTCGATAATTTGAACTTAAATCAAGACACTCTATATATACACACAATATATATATATATATATAATCGAAATGCATCTTATCAAACGTTCGCTCACCTGGCGGATAGACGGCAGCGGCAAACTGATCCATCGGTATATTGCTCATCGGTGCTGGCGGCGTGGTTGTGTAATAGACAGCTCCATTGGTGGTCACAATCGACTGCAGAGGATTGGGCTATAGAAGAAGGGGTTCACTCCATTATTGGACATACATATATAGGTCAATTTATATATTCTCATACCCAACTAACCTGCTTCTTGATAGCGGGCGCAATGTTCAGCTTACGGTCACGCAGCACAACGCACTCACCCTGTGAGATACAGCACGGAAGAGATAGATAGAGAGAGAGAGAGAGAGAGAAAGCAATTTGTAGTGTGGCAAAATGGATTAGAGTTGTTGTGGTAAGAAAAAACTTGTTGGTGTGTGTGTGTGTGTGTGTTGCTTGTGGCATCATCATCAACACAGACAACAGCCAAACGAAATTCAAATTGGAAATTCAAATTCAAATTCAAATCGAACGCAGCAGCATCAAAAAAGTTCTCAAAGATAAGAAAAAAAAAACATATGTAAAGAAAATTAAATAAAAGGCGCATCGCTCTTGTCTTTTGAACTTTATAATTTTTGTGTCAGTTCTTTTCCATTTTCATTTTGATTTTGGATCTTTCTTTTTTTTTTTTTATATATTGTTTGCTTTTGTGTGGCGGCGGCAGCGGCCCAAAAATATGGCCAAAAGATTGAAGAAAAACACGTGCCAAGCCAAATATCAAAAATACCATTACCAAAAATTAAGATTATTTTGTGTGTGTGTGTGTGTGTGTATTGTATATAGTATATATAGTTTAAGATGTAGTAAATAGTTTTTAGGCATTTATTATTATTACAAATTGTCATGTACTGTGAAACTCTTATTGGAATTTGCTTGGTTAAAATATGCATTTTCGAATTTTGGCTTATTTTTTGGTTTTTTTTTTTTTTTTGATTTTGCTTTTGTTCTTTTCTGCGCGGCACAAATAAATCAAAGGAAACAACAACAACGTATATAATAATAATAGTTAAAAAGAAAACATGTAAAAAATAAAAGCGGTTTTTATATAAAATTGAAGCTATCATCAATTCATCCATTTCAGCCGTCAATCAATCAATCAATCAATCGAACACCCGCAACAATCAACTCAAATAACGAACTAGAATCATAATTGCTTTTAATTAAGTAACAACCAACACCAAAGTTTAGAAAAATTATTATAATACAGTTAAAACATAAGTTACGTGTGTATATAAACAGCTCTCAAAAGCTAACCTCAAAAACGCTTAAGGATTAGAGTTATCAATATCTGTTCGGGAAACCTATCGATTGTTTTCAATATGCTGAAATTCATAATAACAGAAATTATTATTACTGGGAAACAGAATACTGAAACTAATTGAGAACCGAAATCGATATGCGAATGGTAGTTCTCAATAATATTTTCAAAAGCTATCGATAAACCCAGTTCAGTTGCTGTCAATTGGAGTTCCGCTGAAGCAACACACTTCAAATGCTATCGATAACAAGCAGCAGTTGTTCAGTTGTAATCGATATCATTAAATTTAATTTATTTGCGATGGACAAGAGTTGTTCAGTTGCAGTCAATATCCGTTCAATTTCCGTCTTACTGTCCAGCAGGACCTGTTGTTGGTAACGTGGGTCGGGTTATCCTTAATTGGCAATTAGGCGCTGATAGCCGCAGCAATTTGCACTTGAAATGCATGAAAAGCCCTCATAAATGGGGCAACACAACACAGGCAGCGCCCGAGCGCCCAAGGCAAGCCACCCCCCCAAGCACCCATCTTAGCCCACAAAACCCACTCAGAGACCCGGTTGTCGAGTCCTAAGCAAATGTTGCTGCTGCTTTTGCTTGCTTAAAGTTTTTAAACGACTCGAGGCTTTATTTCTCTGCTTCTTCTTGTTTTTTAACCGTATCCTTTGACCGCCGCAGGACAAACAGTCTCTCAGCAGAATAAAAGACGTCAGGCGACACAAGGATAAGTGTCCATAACACAAAAGGCCGAGCCACAGTTATATATATAAACAAAAAGAAAAAGTTGCCCCTGCCACACTCGCACTCTCCCCCCTCCCCACCCCCCTTATCTTGTATGCAGGACGAAGAACGACCCACTTTTGTCTTGGGCGAATTTAATTAAGAACCCTCTCAGTCGGGGCTTCAATGCTGGGTCTTCTTTTGTGTGCTTACTCCTCTCCTCCGGCTCTCCCGTTCTGCCTCTGTCACTCTCTGTGGCTGCCACATGAAAAGGACAACAACAGAGAGAGAGAGAGAGAGTGCTCTCAGTCCAGTGCCTTAAACATTTATAAAGTGCCCAAGACAAAGGCGAAAGCTTTCCCTCCTCCCACCCCTCCTCTACAACTCCCACAACAATCCCAGGACATTTTCTGGTCAGTTCTCAGACATTTGAGATGCGCATTAATAAACGCATTCAAAAATGTCGGGCTTGAAAGTAACAATTCAATTGTGGTAAAAAGAGCGCTTTGAAGTGAAGTGCCCCAAAGGACTTCAAGCGGTTCCCCCAAATGTGCGAGTGTGTGCGTGTTTGTGTTTGTGTGTGTGTGTGTGTGGTTGAGGGTATGGGGGTGTGTAATTATGTATAGCAATATGTGGATTTAGTGCGACATTAAAAACATATACACAAAAGTTAGTGAATGCCAAAAGGAGGGATGGGTGTGAGTGTGTGTAAGTCGAGGTGTGTGGCTGCGTGTGTGTGGGAGTGTATGTAAGGGCACGCTGTAATTAACTGCAAGGTGTTGCTTGTTGTGGGACAGAAGGTTCAATCTAATTGGCTAACACAGGCGGCGGCTTCGACACTATTTGGGGCATATTTTGGTAGATTTAACTCGAACACAAAATGAAATTTTTTTTTGGTTAAGCGAAATTAAATTAGTGCAAGTGTGTGCTTATGTCTGGGTTACTTTTGTGTGTGTGTGTCTGAGTGTGTGTTATGTGTGTGTGTGTGTCTGAGTGTGTTGTGTGTGTTTGCTAGTATTAAAACCTCGTTAAACGTTGCCACGGCAGCCCCTATTGTGCTTAGTGGTGTTGTTGTTGTTGCTCTAGTTTGTTGCTGCCTGAGGGGGACCAGCAGGGATAGAGAGGATCTGTTGTTAGAGCATGTAAGCATACAAGGACACACACAAAAACACACACACACACAGCAGATGAAACACAAACACAGAAACACACACTGCTCTCCTTGATTGTGCATCACTGGAAATGTGCAAAGCGCCAGCAGCGCAAAAACAATGCACATTTAATGACAAGTGGAAAACTTTTTCACTTAATGTATGCCACACACACACACACACACACACACACACACAAAAGAAGACCCACACACACACACACAAAAGAAGACCCACACACACACACACAGGCACAAAGACAAGGAGAGAGGGTTTGTAAGAGTTGTGAATACACCCGGAGAAAATTGGTATAGAATTCCTCAAGTTTTGTTCTTAACATTCAATCTAACATTCATACTTGTCAAAAAGTTTGCCTCAAAAATGGCCCAAAACTTTTGAAAGTCTTAACTTGGTCCAAACTTGAAACACCAGTGCTTTTTATTCATGCTTCGACCTCTAGCATAATACTGCATGTAAAGTAGAAAATGGAATTCATATTAAAATTACACTAGGCTCAAAAAGTCTAGGGACCAGTCAAAATTTGCATAATCAAAAAACTAAACCGACTCTCAAAAACCAGGGTTTTTCTAGATTAATACCGATTTGAACCCGAAATTCAAATTATAGCTAGACGCTCAAAAACTTTCCTTGGCTGCAGTTTAACACTGGTTTTTTCTTTAAGTGTAGCATTGACAGCTGCGTATTATGCAACTCTCCCTAATCGAAATGCGTCAATTTCAAATAAGGTTCCACACTCATCATCCCAGCTCAGCTCAGCTGAACCGAGCCCAGAACTTGGCTGTATTTAGGCAAGACACAGCGACAACTTTTGGATAACTCGTTTATAGCTAGTTGACTTGGTCGGGGGTTTCGGTTTAGGGAAACTACTGCTCCGCGTGGGATTGCTCCCAATAGGCGCGTCCAATGAACTTTTATGGTTGTCTCTCATTCCCTTTCAGTCTCTCTCTCACTCTCTCTCTCTCTCTCTCTCTCCCTCTCAGTTTGCCCTGCATGGGCTGCATTTGGATGCGAGAAATTATAATAATTAGGTGAAATCAAAACAAGTTGAAATCGAAAACAAATTCAGATCAAATATATATTTACATAGGTGACAAACAAACGGCAGAAATGATATATGCAACGAACGCTCTAGGGTCTAGGTCTATATGTATATAAGGTCTACTCTCTATATATAAAGAAGACCGAGAGGCGTAGGCAATTTGTAGCTAATTGTTTAATTGATTAATTTGCGCAAAATAGGTAAAAATAAATAATTGAAAAAACAATGTATAAATAGAACGAACGGTGCAACGAACTCAACTTCAACGTCAACTCCAACTCGCAACTTGGCAACACAATTCATTTTGCTTGGGTTATCGATAACAAATGTGTGTTGTTGTTATCGGACACAACTGTACGGTGAGAACACAAGAAATGAACGGGGACGGCCAGCCGTCGCTAACGAGCTAACAAAATGCAATTTTCGTATACCCTTGCAGAGAATACTATTATTTTGGTTGTCAGAATGTTATCGAGAAAGTTATCGATCTTGAATATAGGTTCTGAGTAAACAGAATGATGAGATCTTTTATGAAGACATGTGAGCCAAAGCTAAGATAACTATATAGGAACAGTCGGACAATACTTGAGATGATCTGGGCATTGAAAATATATCTGCAAGGGTATTTTATGTAGACTTCGGCACACCGAAGTCATCTAATCTTTCTCGTGTTGTTCTAGAACTATGTTAAAAGTGTGGTTGTAGTATGTATGTATATGTGTTTGTATGTGCGTGTGTGTGTGTGTGTGTTGCATATATGTATATGAATGTAAATGTAAATGTAAATGTAACGTAACGTAACGCAACGGAAACGTAACTCGGAAACGTAACTCAACAAAAAACGCAATTAGAAGAAAATACAGAAATACATAAGAATTACAAGAGTGCCGTGTGTCCGTACCGTCGTCGATACACAATCGATAAATCATCGATAAATATCGTTGGCATATACGCGCAATCTGTACGATCTGATCTTGATCTTGATCTTGATTCAAAGGAGGCACACGCTCAGTGGCTGTGGACGGCGGCGGCGTCGATGTGTGTTGCACTAAACACGCACACGCACACACACACACACACGCGCACACACACACGCACAGAGTGTAGTGTGCGTGTGGGTGGGAGGGAGGAACAGCTGCTGTCTGTACTTAGTGGTATTCGTAGTGTGTGTGCGTGGTGGTGTCTGTGGGTCAGGTAATGCCCTAAAAGATCGGAGTCACATTATAACAGTTCATACTTATTTTGTTGTGAGTTTGTAGTGTGTGAATGTGGAGTGTGTGTGTGTGTGTGGTGGTGTGAGTGACTCTTCCCGGTACACAAAAAGCATCAGAAATTGTAAAATCATAATCGATAATTAATCGATAGAAATTAACACAGGCGACATTAGCAAGATTAGCATATGAACTTTGAACTCACCTCCGCCTGCAGTCTTTGCGCCTCCTGCTCCGTCTCAAATGTGACAAATCCGTAGCCCTTGCTAACGCCAGCACGATCCACAATGATCTTTGTACTCTTCACGGTGCCATAGGCGCTGAACACGCGCGTCAGATCCGCCTCGGTGGTGTCGCCGCTAAAGGATACAGAGGAATTGAAGATTAATCAAGGATTAAGGAAGATCTCCTCTCTGCGACAAGAGCTCACCTAATGCCGCCCACAAAGATGCGATTGGGTATCAGTGTGCCATATTTGGGTGCCGCCAGCGGCGCCTCCAGTCCCGCCGTGGGCGCTGTGGCCGCTGTCGGTGCAGCCGAGATTTTGTGCATCTCGGCTGGTGTCGTCTCCAGACGAAAGTTGGCGCCGAAGGGCAGAATCGTGAGGCTGTTCTTTGTTAACGTGGGGGCTTGTGAAATAATCCAATGAAAAACGCTGCGTGGCGTTCTTCTCTCTCTCTCTCGCTCGCTCGCTCGCTCGCTCAGGCTCGCTCTCTCTCTCACTTCTGCGCAAGGATCAGTTATGCAGCATGTACATACAACTGGTTGACTTCTTTGTTCTACTTAGGTATCTCTTTTTTATGGCTAAAACGTCACGTCCATGTATTATTCTCTTATTGCTTTTTTGTCCCAATTATTGTTCAGCTTCACTTCTATTATATTTTCCGAGTGTTTCTTTTTATATTTGATGAAAGAAATGCTATGTTTGCTAGATCCAAATCTGTAAAGAGAATGAGATATAGAGAAGAGAGAGAGAGAGAGAGAGAGAGAGGGGTGTGAGTTAAATTTCTAGGCAATTGTTATAGAGAGCTGATATAGGTAGAGAAGACGACAGAGACCGCTGATCTTGTCGTCGTCTGTCTGTGTTTCTTGCTCTGACAAACTTGCCCCCCTACATTTCGAAATGCATCTATTTTTGGCACAAGCAGCGCCGACATATGTCACACGAAAGACGGTCCGACACTGCTCCCGAGAGAGACAGAGAGAGAGGGAGATGGAGAGAGAGAGCACACATTGCTGAGGTAGCAGCAGCAGCCTCTGCCCGAGAGACTCTAGCGGCGACACATGTGTACGCCATAAATTCACCTTCAGGCGGCGGCAACAAAATAGCGCAGAGAGTTTAAATTTAACAACAGCAGCCAAGCCAAGCCGAGCCAAGCAACACACACAAAGTTGACTATCAACAGCAGCGGCAGCAGCAATAATGAAATGGCCAAAATAATGTATCTAGCAGATGCAAAGAGACACAGATACATATACTATATAGCATTTAACTACATAAATATATATATATATATAGATATATATATTGTACAGAGGCAGAGTTCAATTTGGAGTCCACCTTTGACATGTTTGCTCAAGCAAATTAGACTATAACTAAAATCTCTTTGAGCACAGTAGACGCTCGATAAACATGCTTTGTGTATATAAGTAAGTTCTAGAGAAAGCGCTCTATATAAATAGATATGCACTCATTGATAAATGTATCTAGTCCGATAGACTATATAATATAACTTATGGAGCACGCTCTCAAACAAATTTCAGTTCCGTTAAAGATTGTGAAAATAATATCTCTTCCTGGTTCTACAAAAATGTTGCATTTCGTTTTCGACACGCGAATCGGTTCCACTTTGACACCCTGTTTATGCCAATCAAAATTATATATTCTCCTATGCGAGTGTGCACTGTACCTGGCAACAAGCAATAATTAAAGCCACCTTCAACATTGTTTGCCCAAGGAAACTAGAGTATCTAAACTCGCATCGAGTGAATATAATACATGTCATACATGCACTATTTACATGTTGTGCACACACACACACACGCACACACACACCCCTCAGCCATGCATTCCACCAGCTAGCAACAATATTTGTGTGTTGTTTGCTTATCGCCAACTTGTACATCACATACACCAATAAAAACATAATTAGAATTTCATTAACAATCTATAAGTCCAAATTGAGTAGCGCTTTCCATATCTTTAGATATATATATATATATATATATAGATGTATGCATTTATAAGTAGGGGTGTGTGTGTGTGTGTGTGTGTGTTGGTCAGCTCTAATGATTGTGTCTACACGTGATTATTGCTCACTGTTGGCTTCAATTTATCTGTGCCAGCTCTTGGCTCATAAATCAACGCTAATAAATTACCATGAAATATATATATGTAAAAGATAAAAACTAAATATAAATGTGAGATAGATATAGAGATATAGATACAGATACAGTTATATGCAACGATTTTTCACTCATTAAATCGCGTCACATTTCCAAAACGATTTCTACACGAAAATCTGTGTATTTTTAGCACGAAAAATCTAAGAGCAAATATAAATTGATTTTTTAGTTTCTTAATTTTTTTTTATTATTATTTTTCTCTAGTGACGCTGAAAACATCTCAAGCAGTTCTGTCAAATTTACATATATACATATATACATATATATATGGATATACACCCACATTGCTTGTTTTTGTTGAAAATTGTGAAAACTAAAAGCTATGCAGTGAAAGATTATGCCCATCGGATGTATTCGTGGCTGGCCCAAAGTGCCCCTGACATAAATCATGGGCAGCTGCTCCACCGCATCTTCAGGCAGCCTCTTCGAACAATTTCAAATTTTGCGTTCTTAATTATTTACAGGCGCACTTCATTTCGGCCGGGCCAATAAACAAAAGATACCCAATATATATTTGACTGCTAGAGAAGTGTCGTGTCGTTAAATTGTATAAGCCAACTCTGCTGCATTATTAAAATTCCCATCAAAAAGAGGGCTTTATTTTCATACAAAATCAGCTTGCGAGCAGCGAGCAGCGTGCAGCGAGTAGCAATAGAGGTCAACCGGATAATCACGGCGACATGACAACATTAACGCTATCAGCGGAATTTAATCAACACCAGCCGCCAACAAGAGAAAATACTCCCACAGCAAATAACCACCACCAGCACCACCCCCTCACATCACATCAGCAGCATCCACCCTCAACATCCAGTCAATCTGCTGTGTGTGTGGCCAGCAGCAATCACTCGACCAAATTGCACAAATTCCGCTAGCGAAAATTGCACGCGTAATGCCAATGAAAACGAATCACCAAAGAATTTAATAATAACAACTCAGAGATAACACAGGTTTTTCCGCGATATTCCCATATTCAGCTATGCGATACTCTACAATAGAGTGATCGATTACCTATAATGTTATCGATAAGCGATAACTGATCATAAGTGTTCAGCTTTGATTTCAAACTGACGACTTTTTGTTATGCTCTCGATTGTTAATAAAATCGTTTATCTATATAGACTTTGAATAAAATCTATATATATATATATATATATTCATATTATATATTACCGTTAAGCATTAACAATTTAATTTTCAAAATTTCTTAAAGAGCTCTAATTTGTGGAGATTTATTTATTCCATCAGAGCTTGAATGTTTCTGCTCCAAATTTTGATTTATCATCTACCGTTGAGAAGCTTATTAATCAATAGTAAATGCATGTCTATATATATATATATTATTGATAACAGGAAACTTCTGACAAGCTGAAATGAGGCATAATTTATTATTGTGAAATGTTCCATTTTCAATTAGGAAATCTTCGGACAAATCCTGTGTGTGCTGAGCTGATGTACTCATCAAAAATGTATTTAACAACTGCAAATGGACTTGAGGCTTGTACACACACACACACACACACAGATAGAGAGAGAGAGAGAGAGAAAGAGAGCAGAGAGAGAGAGAGAGAGAGAAATACTTCATGTGAAGGCATTTGATTGGCTGCAGAGCAATACCAAATTCCGAATCAGATGCAGCCATGCAACAATTTAACAATTAGCTGCCGTTGCTGCTGCCCCAAAAACAACATTTCAGACATTCCCGTTAACGTTCAACGCTTTTTCAGCATTTTTCACTTTTTTGTTATAATGTTGCTTTTGTCTTTCTGGTTTGTGTGTGCGCTATTTTATTTTTTGGCACATTTCAAGCGCAGCTTGGGCAATTAGTGCAAATGCAATTAGGAAGCGCCAAACTATCGAATAAGCAGACGGCAAACAGATGGAAAGAAAGATAGAGACAAAGAGAGAACGGAAGTGTGGAGCAATTTAAAGTCGACATTTGACCTATAACAAAGTGGGAGAGAGAGTGGAGGGAGTGAAGACACCCCAAGGGGGCTGTAAATGAAACGGCCCAAACGAGATGCACACACAAAAAGTTGCCAGATAAAAATAGTAAAATGTTCACCTGAGCGCCGACGGCGTGTCCTTGCCGAAATACAGTAAAATGCTATACAGATGGATATATACATATAGAGAGAGAGAAAGAGAGAGTGTGTATAAGGGGGTGTTGCAGGAGGTGAAGGTAAAAAACCAAGGCAAGAGATAGTTAAAGCCTGATAAGACAAACAGAACAGGAAGCAAAGGGAAAAGGAAGACAGCAGCGCCTCGACTTGCACAGCAGGAAGAGAACAGGAAGGGGATTGTTGTGGGGATGGGGGCAGCTTAGTGGGGCAAGCTTGACGACGAGCTGATAAGCGTATGTAAGTCACACAAGGACAATTAGCCAAAAGCTCAAGAGGTTTAACTCTTCCAAAATCCAAATAGCAAACACACAAGTTGAGCAAATTTCCTTCGCTTTTCTTCTTTTTTTTTTGGCTGCGTGTGCGTGCTGCCGAATAAGTTGGCCAAAAAATACTGGCGCTGCTGGGTGATGTTGCTTATAAGCCAGGCCAAGAGTTAAGACAGGCGACTGCCTGCAGTGCACTCAGTCAAAGGTCAATTGAAGTTGCGGCCAAAAGCAGACACCAGCAGCAGCAGCAGCAGAAACAGCAGCAAAAGCAGCCAAGTCAAGTGTAATGCGAGAAAGCGCAAAAATGGCACACACACAAAACAACACACACACACAAAAACACACACACAGATGCTCTGACTGACAGCGCGCCGGAAGTGGCTGCCATTTCACCTAACGCTTCCCGCACCAACAACAAGAATAGCAAAAACCTAACGAAAAAAGGACCTGAAACATGTTACACAATCCTTGAGTGTGTGGATGACGTGATGAAGGAAAGGGGTTGGCCGTGGGGGGTTGGGGTGAGACACGAGAACTCGGACGAGGACATTGCTGCTGCTGCTTTGGATGTCAGTCAAGTGAAAGGAAATTGTAGCCAACACACACACACATACACACAGCTAGGGTGTAGAAGGTAGCTGTGGCAGACATACCAACAGACAAACATCATCATCATGATGAGGGGGACGGGTCCCGTTGAGTAGCTGGCGAGGAGACTTTAGCCTCAGTAGCAAAATTGATGGCCTGCCACGTTGCCAAACCCTGCTACTCTCTAATGTGTGCGTCTGTGTGTGTGTGTGGTTGGGTGTTCGGTGTGGCACACAAAAATCCATAATCCTGTGAGCAGCAGCGACCAGCGACAGCAAGACTAAAAACGACAAACTACAAAGCGCGAGCCAGAACAAAAATAAAATACTAACAAAGATACACACACACACACACACACACACATACATATATATATATATATATATACAGTGGTCGCTTCACATTTAGAATTATCTCGGAAATATTTGTGCTCTTTTAAAGCCAAGCACTTGATTCTAATCTTTCAGTTTAATTAAGTTTTTCTGGCAACAAAACAGGATGAGAAAAGTTTGGAAGATAAGGCGAAGCTCAACTGTTGACAAATTAAATTCAATTTTAATGTTCAGTTTCTGCATTTTAATATATTTTAATGGATTCATTATATATAATATTCGTAGCTTACACAAAATAAATGTTACTTTTGCTAAGCATCGCATTCAAATTGCCCAAAATAAATCATCCGCAGAAGCATTTTTCCCCCGATTGAAATTCAGAATGGAAATTCAACATTTTGGGAACCGATTTTATTGGTCTATATAGTGCCACAACGGAACCGGAATAACGCAAATAATTTAGAGCCAATTCGAAAGCTTTACAGTTATCGAAATACGAATCGATTTTAGACCCACTTATTTACTTCTACTTCAGCTTGGTTTTTGCATTTGCTTTAATATTTAACGAAATATTTTTGAAACCTTTTTGAAACCCTCTTTTTATATATATATATATATATATCTATCGAATAATGAAAATACTGGCAACAAAAACCAAAGTTGTTTATTAATATGAAGAAGTTTTGCACTTCTTGTGTGGAAAAATGGAGCTTGCAGAAGCAGTAGAACTATTCGCTAATTCCGAGCACCTCTTGAAGCCAAAGTTTTTAATCAAGTGCTGGCAACCACTGTGTATATAGAGTATATAGTATATATAGTGTATAACAAAAATAAAATATAATTTGTGGATGGTGGGGGGTGTGTGTGTGTGTGTGTGAAAAGCCAAGGCAAAAGTTGTGCGAAACAATGAAACTTTGCAGCAGCAGCGTTAAATTGTTTGATGTGTGTGTAACCCTCAAACACACTCATACACACACACACACTGTGTCTAATATTGCTTTGTATTTGTATTGGATTTCTGGTTTCCAATATTTGCGCAGCAAACTTTAAGAAGGCTTCCCGAAAATCAAAAAAAAAAAACTTGCCGCACAGCGCTCTCGATTTGAATCAATTTTCTCTCAGCAAAATGTACACACACAAAAAGTTTGTCAAGGCAGGCCAACACAACACACCCACTGAGTGTGTGTGCGTGTGTGCGTGTGTGTGTGTGTGGTTCGGCAAAAAGTTTGCCAAGCATTTTGCAAGTGATTTATTGCGAACATCAGAGCAGAAGGAAGCTGCTGCTGCGACAACGCTGCGTATGAGCGATAGATGACGCCTAGGCGGGATATATGTATCTTCTTGCCTCCCCTCCTGCGGCAGCTTATGCCCCTTCTGTGTGCGAGCCACAAAGGATTTAAGTGGCATATAGCCAGGGGACAGCAAGCAAGCGAGCGCAACATATATATTATTAAACGCAAAGCCAAATTATGTCATTAAAAAACGATTCTGTTTTTGACTTATTGTTTATATTTGTTAGTTTTCTTCTTCTACTTGCCATGCATTGCGTATACGCAATGTGGGCATATGCAAATTTATTGGCCAGGCGGTGTACCAACAAAAAATTCAAATGCAATCATGAGAAAGCTAACGCCAACAAGGCAAGCCAGGCAACAAAAAACGTGTAAAGTGCAAAAAGAAATGGCCTAAAAGTATGACTTGGCTGGGCAAAGAGACTGGGCCGCGGGGGAAGGTAGGGGATTAGGGGTGCAGTGGGTGTTGCCTGCTTGCCCGGCATTGTAGGGCGCTGTTGCCAACTATTTTTGTAGACCCAGCTGCCTTTGAGTGTGCCTGTTCTTTCTGCTTCTTCTTTCTTTTACTTTCATTCCTTGGGCCAAGGCATCAAATTAAAATGCAAAAAGAAAATGTGTGCAGACAATGGCGGTGCAAAGATGTGGGTGGCACTGTGTGTGAGGGTGTGTGCGAGTGTGTACGAGTGTGTGTGTGCGAGTGTGTCTGTGCGTTCGTGTCGTAAAAGTGAAAAAAGCGCAGCTGAGAGCACGTCATCAAAAGCGTCTCTAACTTGGCTGCCTTTATAGTTGCCATTGCTGTTGCTCTTCTTCTTTTGCTTTTTGTTTTTTCTCTGCTGACTGCATTTGCATCTAGCTCGTTCATGTACAGACACGTCCACACACAGCAGCATATACTCCACACTCCCTCCACACGCCCCGCCGCCTTTTGCCGCTTAACCACTTGAAATTCACCTGCGAACAGCATTTTGAGACAAAATGCGCGGCCAACATTTTCGCTTTTGTTTAGCGACAACGAGACAACGACAACAACAACAACAACAGCAACACGAAAAAAATGTTTTTCGTTTCGATTCGTTTTTTTTTTGTTGTATTTGTTTTTTGGCTCAACTATTTAGCAAGCTATTTGTCTGTCATTGCGAGTGCGACCTGTGGCCCAGTTTTTCTCTCTTGAGCTTAAACAACATTTATAATTTACCACAGAATTGAAGTGCGACATTTTTCAATTAATTTTTGAAATTTTTGAATTTTGAATAACATAATTCAAATAATAATAAAAAGGGTATATATATATCTGGCCATGTTTAATGCAAGGATAGGGTAAACCCAGGAAACAAACCCTATCAGACCAAAAATCGTAATCGATTTTTATCGATATTTAAGCAATTTATAAAGAGAAATCATCAAAAACTTGGTAAACGAGAAATTATATGCCAAATGCAGTCTCTTAGCTCGAACAGACGAACATGAGTATATCAAATCGTTTGATCAGACATATATATATATATTTATATTGTGGAGTTGGTTTACGTAAGTTAGGCCAATTAGTTTGTTAGCCACACTAAATGCAGTTTAAGATACATAAAAGAGAGTGTGCATTACAGAGAGAGAGAGGGCGAGCTAGTGCGAGAGAGAGAGAGATAGGGAGATATACTATTTATGCACATAAACTTTACAACTCATGAAAGGTAAACAACAAACAGTTAAAAAGTTAAAAAGTTGTAAAACACAGCAATAAATAAAGGCAAATTTGATTTATGAGTGTGCATAGCTGGAAAACCAAACAAAACAGAGTCAATAAAGTGGCAAATGCTGCTGACAAGTCAAAATAAACAAAAATAAAAATAATACAAAAAAAATATTTGAAAATGAAGTTAATTACGCGCAAATTTCATTGAATTTCATAATGAGTATTCGAAGACCGATTTCTGTCATTAGCACACAGCTGGTTAATATCGAGAACAATAAAGCCAGAAAAAATAACTCAATTATCGCATCGACTAACCGGAAACTCGTCGAGAAGGCCACGCGCGGGGCGGGATTTGGGGGAGGGGGCTGTGTTTATAAGATGCGATCTGAATATTCAGCCGATTCACTTCAGAGTATTCTATGCAAATGCGAAAGACGCACGGAAATGGGCACTTTTCTTTATAGTTATCTGTCTGGATAGATATATGGCTGCATATCCGTGGGCGTTTATTTGGCAAATGTGTTGTACAACATAATTGGATTGAATGGGAAAATTCATTCCGATAGAAGAACTACGATTTAGAACCGGAATCGAATTTCATTATATTACTTCTGTTAGTGATATTTCAATAACTGAAAACGTATATAGAAGTTTATTTATTGGACGTGAAAGGGGTTTGGGAAACGAAATGAAACTCTTTTAAGTACGAATAACCGAAACTGAAAGTAACTGAATAATATGGGAATATGCATATTCTCTAAGACAGTCTTTTCACTTCTCGTAATCGAAGCGGAAACGGAGCCAAAATTGTAACAAAATTAGTTGGTTTATAAGCAGTCAAGGCAGCTGTAATTAGCATTATTAGTAACCCTTAAGACACAAATTGCCTGTAAACATTTTCTGAAAATTGTTTTATTTATGCTGTTAAATATTTCTCAGAATTGTTCTCGAAAACTCGTTGGAAAATGAAAGAAAATACGTTGACAAGCAACTGACAATCAAACAATTAGAAAATGCGCTGACACATTTAACTGCTGTAGCACTTTAAAGATTTTCTTTAAATATAAAATGTATATATATATATATATGGCGTAATAGAAACATTTTCCGCTAAACACGATAATCCATGGTTGCTTTCATAGAGATACAACAAAGTGTTAATCTCAGCGAACGTATCTTTTTGAAGCATTGTTGAAAATTTCGTCAGGTGGCTTTTGCCACAGTTCTCAAAAGCACAACAGATACTTGTCTTGCTGTGCGTGTGTGTAAGTGTAATGTGTGTGTGTGTATGTAATCTGTGTGTGTGCATATCCGCCAGTGGGCAGCGCGATTCCGAAACCGTGAAAATATGCAGATAACTAATATTAACTTTTTGTTTGAATGCATGAATGAAGCATGGCTCAAAGTGTGTTGGTGTGTAATGTGTGTGTGTGTGTGTTGGTTGTGTGTGTATTGCGTTGTGTGAGTTGAGTTGAGTTGAGTTGTGTAGTAGTAAAATAAAAGGCAAACTCAGCGCTTCGTTAGCTGAATGAAATTGTATGGAAACTGTGAGCTGCCTGCCTGTTGGCAGCAGCTAAGCGCCGACGGCCAATAATTGGCCATATACAGTTGGCCATCATAAAAACTGCCCGCAGCAGAGCCTAAAAAAAAAGAAGAAAAATAAAACTAACATGGTGCGTTCAGTGGTGCACGGGCCATGATCTGAAAGCAGGTACACTTAGCGAAAAACGAGGCTAAAAGATATTAGAATGTAGAACTCGACGAGAAGTTAAACAATAATTATCAATAATATGCCAAAGGTATATTTGAAACTCAATTGGAAGGCTTCATATCGATATTAGCTGGCAAAGTTATCGATAAACCTGATCAGCATTGGGTAATCCAACAAACACCAGGCTCTAATAATCTATGAGAATTTTCCCTGAACCCAAGTCTATGCTTTTCTTGATGACTTTATATTTACAGATGATCAATGTTAGAATTATATATCTCGATATGGTTTATCGATTTGTACCTATATTTGCCAAACAAGTAAACTTATCTTCGTTCTTTATATATAAATAAAATAATGTATTTCAAGCGCTCATATCTCTGTTGAGTTTAGAGTTTATTTTTTCAAGTGTAGCTGGGCATTAAAAGCCGCACGCAGCCGATTCAGTTAGTTAGAGCTTAGGTCGTTGGCGGGCAGGGGCGAGAGCAGGGGAGAGCAGGGGAGGTCAGGTGCGCGCAGGTGGGCAGTCGCTGGGATCTACCTGCACGCTAGAGTGCAAATGGAAGTCGGGTCAGTTGGTCGATTCTTTAAATTCTCCATATATTGTATTGCATGTGGGGGGAGCAGAGCAGCAGCAGCAGCTGCTGTCTGTGGCTGAAGTTCACAGAGATTTCAGAGATCTTGGAACGCTGCCAGCTGAAAGTCAAAGTTATAACCGCCAAAACCGCCTCTGCCACTCTCTCAGCGCCTTGGGATATTTACTTTATTTTATTATGTTTTCGTTTTGGGTTGCAGCACACAGATTTTCTTAATATCCACCCCATCCCTCCCCCTCTAATGCATAAGTCTTATATGCGTAGCAGTTCTCAAAATATAGACCCCGAAAAAAAAGACGAAGGAAAAGCGTTTCGATAACAGCTCGAAGGCATTTTATTTTTATGAGCAACAACAACGACAGCAAGTGCTACAAGCCCGGGGCGTGACAGTCAGTACGCCTCCCTGTAGTCCGTCCTCCCCCCATCCCGCTCCCGGCTAAGGAAAACAGCTGTCGCCAATGTTGGCGACAAAAACTCTCTCAGATAGAAAACGACTTATTTTTTGGCACGAAACGCAAAAACACAAAAAGTATCTTTTTGGCTCAAAATTAAATGAAAACATATATGCACACACACACACACACACAAGAACAACACTCACACAGAAAGTACTTTAGCACTGTGTGTGTATTTAGTCTAAGGAAAATCTCTAAAGTAACACAGATTTCTAGCGACACATACAAGATGCAAAAGCAGCAATGAAAATCCGAAAGACAACCGCAGCGCGGCGCATTTAATTTTAGATTTATTTATACAGGGTGCTCCTCACGCTGCGGCTGCTGCTGCTGCTCAAAATCTGGCTGGCAGCAGGTGGCAAAATGCCTAACACAACAGGATTGGATTTAAACGTAATCCCTTTTCAGCCCCAAGAAAGTCATTGGAAAAGGTAGCAGCCTCTTCACTCTCTGTTGGTGTCCATTAACTGTGTGCAAACGACAACAAAAAACGCAAATTTTGATTTTTTATGCGTATCTACGTATCACGGACATTAAAGAGGAAAAAGCGGGTTTTTCTAGGATGTAAAATTTAATAGGCGACATTTTGTACGACATCATTTTATTGTACAACATCACATCAAGGAAAGGCTAATCGAATATTAATGAAATTTGGCAGTAAGAAAGTTTTTCATACAAGCACTCATTTCTCAAGCAATTCTAGTTTGCATGGAAACACACCGACGGAAGAACATGCTGATCAATAATATATATACACCTTGTGGAGTCTACGTGAATCCTTTACAAACAAACCAAAACAACACACTTGGTTCCAGCTCTTGCATTTTAGGAATAAAATGAAAACAGTCCTCATCAAAACTCGGACTTATTGACTATGCTTCGAAACACTACATTCAAAGTTGGAAACGTTATGCCAGCTCGAAATGCATGTACAAATTCGACTCTAAGAAAATGCTTCTAGGAACGGGGCCAAATTATAAATGCCATAAGCTAATCTAACTGTGAAAGTATAAATACCACACTCAAAGTTGGAAACGAGATTCCGGCTCAAAATTTAAATAGAAATTTTGTAAATCATCATTAAATTTTGGCCTTCTCGCTGTATCCTTCTTCAGGAGGCAACAGCAAATCACTTTGCTCCAAGAGTGCCCCATCACTGCACGAATGCTAATGAATTGGAAAAGCATGCTGAGAGCGATCATTGGGGAGCACCCCTTATCCCCCTACCCCTCCGTATGTGTGTGAGGGACATCAACAGTGCCTCCCTAAGTGAGTGCTGCTGCTGCTGCTGACTATTTGTTTTTTTGTTATTTGGTCCCTGGCGACACGTTTCCTAGTCGCAGTCACCATCGCAGTCGACAAGATTTCGATTTGGCTGATGATTCTGCTGCTGCTCAGCAATTCTGCTGCTGCTCTGCTCTGCTGAAAGCGTCGCGTGGGTTATTTTTTTTTTCGAATCAGTTGGCATTTGTCGCCCAAATGTTCACACATTCATTTTATGCGACGTTTTTGTTTTTTTTTCTCTTTGTTTTTGAGATTTGAAATGCAACTAAAATAAATATATTTTTAGAGCACATTTTGTTTTACCTTTTTTTTTGGCTTTTTTTTGTTGACTGCTTCTTTGTTGCTGTGCTGTAGAAATTTCCACTCGTTGATTTTCTTGATTTGTTTTTTTTTTATTTAACTTTGTTAATGATTCTTTTTTTTTTTTTGGGTATGTCGTGCTTGATTTGATCCCAAATCTTTTATGGGCTGTTTAGCAAAATATATTAGCACCTTTTTTAATTTATTTATTTTTTATTTTCCGTTTGCTTATCTTTGTGATTTGTTATTATTATTGTGGTTGTGGCTGTGGTTGTTGTTGTACCGGAACGCGTGCGCTTTAAATATTTATTTTGCCATTAAAATACATAACATTTTTCATATTTTATCACATTTTTTAGGAAAAAGTAACTTTTAGTATGTGTGCATGCGTGTGTGTGTGTGAGCGAGCCAGCGGGTCAATAGATTGGGTGAGAGGGAGCAGGGGGTCTAATCTGATACGTTTATCAACTCATCAAAGGGCAGTCAAAATGCCAACGTGAATATATAATGGCAAATTCCTATGCAAGAGTGAATGGGAGAGCGTTGGTGGGGATGAGAGAGAACGTAAGGACTTAACGGTTATCGAGTTGTCAGTGTGTCCGTGTGCATGCGTGCGTTCGTGCGTCTGTATGTGTGTAGTTGTTGTTGTTGTTTATGGCCACACTACGTTGTTACGTATACGCAACGTGTGCAAATGGCAACACACAAGGGACGACGCCACGTAATGAAAGGACAGCAAGAGAGAGAGAGAGAGAGAGAGAGTGAGAGAGAGAGCCGTCGATGACTGTGTGACTATTTGCTGTGCGAGGGAGGGGGAAAGAGGCAGAGTAGAGTCAGTGGGAGAGGGAGGGGTTGCTTGCTTTTCCATGGTTGGCGTATACACAAAAATTGTTACAATTCTCAACAAGAACAACAACAACGAAAACAACGGAAATTTCTGTGTCACGCATAAAATATAAACTCCTTGCTCTCTTTAGGGCTGACACTTGCCACGACATTATTGTTGCTGTTACTGTTTCTTTCCGCTGAAAATCGCCAACAGAACAAAACAACAGCAACAACAATTAAAGCTACAGAGCCAAAAATCAAGTACGTTCATGTGTTTTATATACACACACATACATACATTTATATATTCATATATATATATATGATATGTACATGTATGTATATATGTATTTGTGGCCGCCGCTGATTTCTGTTTTTGTCGCTATTCGCCTGGCTGCCTGGGCTCACTTGGCCGAAATAGTAATTTTAATTTCGTTGAGTATTGTCTGGCCGGGTCTAAAACAAAAAAAAAAGAATTATATTTTTTATGGCTTTTTTGGCGAAAAAAACGCAGTTTATATTTTTAAACACGACGCGTTCGTTGTTAACTGTTGTTGCTGTTGTTGTTGTTGCAGCACAGAAGAACGCACGAAAACTGGCACACACACAGAGGAATATAAACACACTCATACGCACATACACACATACAAAGACAAGCGTGTGCACGCTACTAAAATGTCGTCTAACGTACGAGTTTTGCTGCTGCTGCTGTTGACTGCGACGTCGACGTCGTTTCACGTATAACTTGTATATATATAAATATATTTAGATATATATATATATATGTATATTTTTGTGTGTGAAAACCGAAAAAAACGTGAAAAACGTTTTGTGTGCGCGACGACGACGACTTGGCGACGGCAAGAGAGTGTGTGTGTGGCAGAAGCAGAAGTGTTGCAATCACGACGGTAGAACAACGACTCAGCCAACAACACACGACGAACGCAACGCGACCAACTTGGGCCCCCAACAAGGCAGCCAGCAGCAAGCAGTAGCAGTGACGCTGACGTCAACAGCGGCGCTAGCAGCTACGTTCGGCCGAACATTCGGCATTTGCTTGACGTTCGGCTCTCTTTGCGCTCGCGGCTCTTTCGCTCTCTTGAGCTGCCTTTGCTTTTTGGCGCTCTTTTTGTTTTCTAGCGAGGGATGCAATGCACGTGCGAGAGCTTGTCTATATGTGTGTGTATGTATGTGTGTGTGAAAAAGATTACAATAAACACATTTTAGCGATATTACATATTTGGCCTATTTATTAAGCAGGCAGCAATACCAGCAACAACAACTGAACTCCCACAACCACTCTCGCTCTCTCTCGCAGTCGCTCTCTCTTTGTGTGTCGTTCGCGATTAGAGTTGTTGACGCCGACGCCACTGCTGCTGCTGCGCTATGGATGGCCAAGCAAACACAGTTATGTTTGCCGCTGCCGACGTCGCCGCAGCTGCGTGCGTTTTTTGATTCTTTGCTTATTGTGCAATGAGCCATGGCGACTTAATTGCTTTTCGTTTGGGCTTTTGGCTTCTATAACAGCAGCAGCAACAACAACAACAACAATAGTAGCAGCAGCAATAACAATAAGAGCAGCAACTGCCAGTTTTTATTTTCTCTTTGCGGTACGCTGCACTTCAAATGCTTATTGTTGTTGCTGCTGCTGCCGACGCTGCTCCCTCTGCTGCTGCTGCTCCCTCTGCCGCTTCTGCTGTCGTTCTATCTGTCATGGCGGAGGCGCATAAATAACGGCGCTGATAAAAACTGGGCGAAGGGCGTGCACACACACACATACACACATAGACGTAATTATGGCCAGCGCTTTTATCAACTTTACGTTGTTTTTATTTTCGTTTTTTTTATTGTTTCTTTATTTTTTAGTAAAGCTCTCGATTACATAAGCGATGGAAATCTGCCTGGGAACAGCGCATGAAACAGCCGGACGTAAGTGTGTGTGTGTGTGTGAAGTTGGAAAATTTGAATTTTTTAGCATTTCAGCATACAGAGAGCGACGCAAAGAAAAACAATCATGATAATTAAATTGAGTTCACTGATGCGTATACTTAACATTAAATTCAAAAGCAACGGCAACAAAAGCAGATTCCTCTGCCTCCGTCGCTCTTCTGCTGCTGTCACTGCTCTCAACGAACACGTCGTCGCCTCAAAAAGGAAAATAAAAAATAATATTTTAAATTATAAAAAGAACCTTCAACTGCCAGCGCTGAAGAAATCGCTGTCGCTTGCGGGGTTGGGGTTGAGGATTGTTCGCTTGCTTCCGTTGTATTAGCGAAAAAACAAGCAGAAAAAAAATATATAGGTTAACATTGGCGCTAGGTATCCCGCATGCTTGCCAGAGCGAGAGAGCGACATGCAAATGTGGGCCGAAGTTGCTCAGACGCGCTCTCTTCGTACACCCCCACCACCCCCGACAAAAACAACAGCAATTTAATCACAAAAAATCAAAGCCACTTTTTGCTCTTAAGTGCAAAAATCAGCAGCAGCAGTAGCCAACCCTAAAACAGCAGCAGCTTATCGCGCTCTCTTAAACAGAGCAAAACGAAGCCTGTCGGCTGTTAAGAGAGCCAAACGAGAGTGGACGAGTGAAAGACAGACAGAAAGAGGGAGAGAGTGCGTGGGCGACACAGGAAACAGTTTCCTAGTTGGAACTAGCGTAAAAAGCAGCGCAGCCTTAAATAGAGCAAACGTCACCGTTGCGTGTTATGCTATTGCCTCTCTCCCTCTCCCTCACTCTCACTCCTACTCCGATGTTGGCCTGTTCACTCTTTAGGCTTGTTTATTCAGGTTGGGAAGGGTATAATAAAGTGTAGCAAGCTCTAATTATATAAATAACTGTATAAACAAAATGCGATTTCGAATTTATGAAAAATGCTTATTAAGGATATTAATTCATAATAAATGTACACAATTTAAAAGAGCATCTGTGATTTGCTAAGCACTTTCCCTCAACTCAACGCGCTCCAATTGGATTCTGCTTAGTCGCCGCCTAATAAATTACACAAAGTCAAACCTAACCTCAACAACAGCTGTTAAATGGACCGCAAAATGTAAGCGGCGCATATCATGTGAAAGACGACTTTTTAATGGGTCAGCAATGGGTCCGTCTGTTCATTTGTCCGCCTGGTAGTCGGTTTTACTGGGAGTGCGACCTTAAAGCGCATTAGCAACAGTCGAATAAATTGTAATAATTTTATTAGCAAACATGAAAAGCGGACTCGGTAGCAACAACACCGGCCAGCACCGGTTGGTAATTTCGAAAGGTGTGTTTTTTGGCTCCACTTTGGAAGTTTTTAACAAATCCAATAAGAAAACGTAACATAAACAGCGAACGGCAGAGCAAGCGAGAGAGAAAGAGTGAGAATGCGCGACAAGTGCAGGCCGCTCAAGGTAAATGCGTCGCAGCTGCAGTCGTGGTCGGCGTCAACAGAGTGCAAGATCAACTGAAGCCGAGTGGCCGAAAAACGAGCACGATAGAAAATGAGAGAGAGCGAGCGAGAGAGAGGGAGAGAGCGAGCGCAACTAAATGCCAAGCAAAAGAAAAACCACGAGCGATTGACAATCAGACTACACACACACACACAAACACACACATGCATGCAGTTATGAACATTTGGATGCTGACCAGTGTTAACAATTATTTACAGCTCTTTGCAGCCAAAAGAAGCTATGTATGGTTTAACTTTTTAACGGCAGCTATTTTCCGCTGTTTTCCAAACAAAAACTAGCCTTCTTGCAAAGTTTGAGCAACACTAATCGCCTTTTTGAAAGTTTTGTATTTTCCTTGCTAAAGCTGTCAAAACAAAAACAAATTTAAAGCTAAGACTATTTTGACGACAATTTCACAACAAAAACTAGCTATTTTCTGGCGTAGTCTGATCAACACTGTTGGTAGTCATCCGTTCGCCTAGCGTCAAGTGTTGACTAAATGCAAAGAACAAATCGGCCAGCAGCCAAGACTTGTTTTGTTTTTTTTTTAGAAGCAGGCAAAGCAAAAGCAAAAAGAACCTTTTTCCTCGCTCGCATTTGACACACTGACCCAATTCCCGGTTTCGATTTTCTGGTTTTTCTTACAACAAATACACGTTTTCCGCTTAATGCACACACACATGCACATAAATGCGTGTGTTTAGAAAAACGAGTTGCATGCAGCAGATCAGAATTTTCGCCCGCCAATTGTATTAAATATGCCAAAACAAAAAAAAAACAATAAAAACAATATGGCCCCCGCACTCACCGTTATTCCCGAGATTCTTGCTTTGGCTTTTGCTGTCGCACTCGCACGCACACACGCAACAAATTGTAGAGGGAGTAGCAGGAGCAGGAGCAGGAGGGACGCCGATGTTTCTTTTTTTTGGTTGGTAGTTGCGACGTAACGTGAACGTTATTACTCAATACGAAAGAACGTTGCGCAGGTTTAACGGATGCACGATGACGGTTAAAAACGGTAAAACGGTTAATTGATTAATTGGTGGTATTTTCTTGTTTTGTTTGCTGTTTTCCTTGTGTTTTGGGGGGGGGGTTCCGATTTTAAAGTTGAACTACACTATTTTTTATTTTATTTCTATTTTACACTATTAGAGATCTTACTGCCTAGAAATCACAATTACAAGTGAAAATCGGAGAGCCGAAAAAAATATAGACAGTTCAACGTAAACATGAATTTTAACGCAACGACTACTTTATGTCCTTATGTAGCTGCATTTTATTCGTTACACACACTCACAAATACAATGAGTTTTTGTTGTTGCTGTTGTTGTTGTTGCTGCTGCTGCTGCATGTGCAGCACTGACGTCGTCTATAAAAAGGTTGCTGCTACTTGTGGGGATTATCGTCAACAACAACAAAAGCACTTTTCCCGCACACCGAAATTTTCATGTGACGTAACAATTTTGGTTAATTTTCAATGTATACGAATTGGGTGTAAATCATTTAACTGATCACTGGCTGCGCTTCGAAAACATATAACGGTGTTTTTCAATTCAAAATCAGTCGAAGAGGCAACAATGATCCGCACACACGGCACACACAATTATTTTTAACGTAAATAATGATTTGGTTGTCAGTGTTGGTAGGTTAGCTCAACGGTGCGGGTGAGTGTTGGTAAATGCTATTATCTGGCTGTTAAGTGGAGATCTAAAGCACGGTATGCTGTTAACAGCATATGCACTCAGTAAAATAATTATAAATCTAAGCAATGACACATCTATTTTTGCTAGTCTCCTATTGCAAGCTGTGTTTGGTCAACAGTCACATTTAGCTCAAGCAAACTGCAATTTAGTGATTTGGCAAACAGCTGTCTGCTGTTGTGATTTGCTTGATTATGCAGCCCTGGCTTAAGTAAATAGCACTTGACGCTTGTAAATTCCTCAGCTCGCTTTTTGGATGGTTTTAAAGCCTGCCAGCAGCAGTAAAATTCAATATACAGCTACAAACTTAGATTCTTACTTGATGTCATAAAAAAAGAAGCATAAAATGAATGCAGAAGCATTTTGTAATGAAATTCAAAAATGCGTCCAGCTGTTAATAACAGTACCAACTGCAAATAGCTGTTAAGTGCACAGCTGAGCGCATTGCAAAAAAATAACATTGGAAAAAGAACAATAGAAAACGACGCATAAAGAAGAACGCTTACAAATGCGCTAAGTAACCATGTCGCTAGTGGATCATGACTCATGGTGAGCACAATAATTATTATGTGTCAGTCAGATTCTAAATGTTTGCTGACTCTGCAGGGATATCGAACATGAGGGCTGCGAACGTTTGCGTCGCCAGATTTTGGGGCAGTTGAACGATCGCCGTCAGCTGCTGGTCAACTCCAGGGAATATGTCCAGCTAACGGACAGCATACAGGCGGGCATTGTGCAGCTGCGTAAGGATTTGAAACATCTGCGCGTGATGCTGGACAATGCCATCACCTGGGAGACGAGTCCCCAACACGATTTGCAGCAACGTCGCATCAACTGGGACAAGTTGGAGTCGCAACTGCGCGAAATCGATGCGGGCTTCACGAGTAGCACGCGCGCTAATCAGCTGGCACAGACAACGACAAGCGGTTCGCTTTGGCAGGCAGCTGGCAGCAATGCTGCGCCTCAACCGCGACCTCATGATGTTGCCTCGCTGCAGCTGCTGCAATCTGAGATTCTGGATCATCAGAATCGTGGGCTGGAAGCGCTGTCAGCAACAATATCGCGTCAACGCAACCTTGCCACACAACTGGGCCAAGAGGTCGAGGATCAGAATGATCTGCTGGACAATCTGTCCAATACGATGGGTCGCGTCGAGCTGGGCGTGCAACAAGAGACGCGCAACATCAGCCAGGTGAACAGACGCGACAGCACCTGGTGCTACTGGCTGGTGATCATATCGCTCTTCGTGGCCATCATTGTCGTCCTCTTTCTCTAGTTAACTGGAGCAAATGTCAACTTATCCAATTGTTATATATACATATATACATATATATACAGATATATCCGATATTCTATATGTAATCTGCCTGAAACGCCAAGAGTGTTTCATAGATGATCAATCAAAAGTACATATATACATAAGTATATACAGTATGTATATATATAGATCGAATATCTATATGATATTCTCTAGCCCCCTTTGCTGTGGGTATTTTTAATTATGTTTACACATCAACTATTCCAATAACCGATCAGTTTTTAAAGTAACAAATTCTTTTTAATTTTAACCGATTAAAATATAATTTTGAAAGTTTTCGTTTGCTACAAATTGATTGTAATAAAGTTGAAAAAGTTTTGAAAAGTATTGAAAAACAGCAGTTGAAAAATGAATGAAAAGTGTTTCAAGAAACAAGAAGTGCAGATGTCATCTATACCGATTTTGATTAAGATCGTAATATTTATTTGCTTAACTGTCGTATCAATTATTCATTGTCTGCTATATGTCTTCTATATAGATCAGATCAGATTAGGAATTTCAGATTGTATTCTAAATAGTTGAGCGATTTTCCAAGTTCGATTTGTGGTTTCCAACAGTAAGTCAAATTTTTGATTGGGATCACAATATTTATTTATCTATCAATTAATTGATTCTGCGGCGCCTCATCTCCAGTTGTATCCAGTTGCATCCTACTATATAGTAAGATCAGCTCGTGAATCGTTTTCGCTTTGGTTTCCAACAGGTTTATTTGCAGCACGGATTTAAATTACATTTACGGTTTTACATGGGTTGATCGATTAACTACAGACTTAGGCCAAATCGGAGGCGTAGGGCACATTGGCCAGGTGGCCGATGGCGCCGACGGACAGCTTGGAGCCGGCGACCTTCTTGGCTGCGGCCTGCACCTGTTGCAGCGAGACGCCATCGATGGCAGCCACCAAGGCGTCAGCTTCCAGAACGGTTCTATTCAGCGCCGCCTGGCGACCAATCTCCTTGATCAGGCCACCATCCGAGGCGTACTTGGCGATGGTGCGTGCCTTCAGCAGTGCCTTGCCACGGGCCACATCCTTGTCGGAGATGGAACCGGATTTTAAAGCGCGCACCAGAAAGTCAACAGCTTTGCCAATATCCTTGCCATCGGCGGCAGCCACAAAGCCAAAGAGGCCAGCATCCGAATAGCTCTTGTTGAGTGCACGAACTGAAATGGGCGCATCTCCGCCAGCACAGCTGACAGCCTCGCCAAAGGCACCCGCTGACTTGCCACGTTTGGTGGCAGCTCCGCCGCCAACAGCTTGCGACAAGATGGCAAATGCCAAAGCCTCCTTCTGATTGCTGGCAGCTCCACCCTCGCCAGCCACTGCTACCACCGCCCGGTGTCCGGCTGTATCTTTGCGTGCATCGCCGCCGTAATAGCTGGACGAGTTCTGGGCACCGCCGCCGCCGCTGGGGAAGCTTAGGTTTTGGGCGAAACCGGAGAGCAGATTATTCTCGACACCGACACCGACAACAGCAGCGTTGCCAGCGGAGAAAGTGCTGGCCACATAGTGCAGCAGACTCTCCGAGGACAATTTGCCCAGCTGGAAGCGGGGGATGTAGATGGAGTTGCCCAGACCACGACGGAATGCAGCCTTGTGGACCAGCTCAATAGCGCGCTCCTGCAAAAGATCACAGTTGAGATTTAAATTTGAAATTGAAATTTGTTTAAATTTTTCTCTATATTTATTTTTATTTCTATATTTATATTTAAATTATTTATTTGCTTACCTCTGTGGTGACCGCATCCAGTTGATTGCGCACTGTTTTGGCATTATCCTTAATTTCCCATGGCTTGAAAGCGGGCTGCAGCAGATCCTGCATATAACGCAGACCTGTCTCCACATTATCCGCTGTCGTCTCCACGGTATACCCGACGATTTCCCGGTCTCCCCAGGTGGTCAAAGTGCCTCCCACCTGCTGAATGTTGCGCTGTATGGCAAATGCACTCGACCTCTGGGTGCTCAGTAGACCAGCGAGGCGCAGCATGTGTGAGGCGCCCTGTGTGTCATAAGCCTCATTACGGGATCCGGCACTGCAAATACTCTTTAAGCTTGAGAGGAAGCAGTTCCAATGAGAGACTGAGAAACTTACCGCAACACAATCGAGACACGGGCAATGGGAACGGAGGCATCGGCTGTGGCCACCACCAGTTTGTTCTCCAGCACGTTCACATTGATGGCGGAGGTGTCGCCAACAAGACGTGGGCAGGTGGCATAACCGCGTTTCTAGCCGACAAAACAATAACAATTACAAATTGCAAACATTTTTCTTAAAGTTTTACGTAACACGATTTTGGCCAATTGGAAGTTTTTCATTTTTGTTGGTTAAGTTTGGCGGGTTGACAAGCCCCAATGACTTACAGCGATTGAGCGCAAGAGATGCGTCTTGCTTGCGTTGCAGGCCATTGCGTTGGATATTCAACAAATTTGCTAACAAGTTTTTACTTAACAATTAATCGCAGCGAGCGACGACTATTTTTCCCACACCCGTTCGTTCCTAAAGATTAGCGATGTGCACCAAGTGCCAAACTATCGACGTGTTAATCGATATATGAGTTGTGCGGCCACACTTGAATTACAAATTTAATGTTACTTTGTTTATTGTTATTGAAGTATTTATTATAATTAATATTATGTTAAGCTAGACTTACAGTGATGGAGCGCAAGAGATGCGTCTTACTTGCATCGCACTAAATTTTCAATAATATGGCTAACAAATTTTATAACGATTCGTTCCCAGAAATTTGCAATGTGCACGTTATGTCAAACTATCGATTTATTTTAGAGTTGTGCTGATCGATATGTGAGTTATACGACCACACTTTACAATTTTTAATTTTTACTTTTTTTATTGTATTATTAAAGTATTTATTATAATTACAATGATGTTAGACTATCATCTCCAAATCACGCGCATAGCTAAGCACCTGCTCCGCCAGTTCTTCCGATGGCAGCAGCTCCTTGGGCTTGATGCTTCGATCGGTGAAGCTGTAATTTCCATTGCCTTCCAGTTTCCATTGGCGTTTCTCGCCAAAGGCCTTAATCTCGTCCGGCACACGCAGATTGAGTCGCTTGGCGGCATCCTTGGCGGAGATTTTCTCGTAGGACATTTCAATGCAAGCACCAATTTCATCACGCACCGTCTCCACCAGCAGATCCATGAAATAATTGTAGATCTCGGCGGGCATTGAGGAATTGGCCTGGAAAATCTTATTGTAGCGTCCCTCCATGATGTACTGTTCCAGTGCTAGAATGGGTCGGATGTACTGATTATGCTGAATGATGTCAACCGAGAGCAATTCAAGCTCGGTGTGGAAATCAGAGACACGATTTCCGGACAACAAATACAGCAAATTGAGGCCAAGTAATTTGTATTTGTTATCCGATTCGCCGATGATTTTGGCGTAGTCGTAATAGTAGCACTTCAGCTGGGACATGTACCGTTCGAAGGCTTGCAGATCCTTGCTGAGCACACTGTGCTCCACGGCCACCTCCAACACGGAGCGGGCCAACAAAAGTTGTCGCTTTGAGTTTTGGGCATCGTTGCCATCTGTGGGCAGAAAAGCCAATTTTACCAGTGCCACTTTCAGCTGATCCAACAGCTGGCCGCATTTCGGCGTATTTGGCGGTTTCTTTGTCCACTCAGCCGTCAGCTCCTTGTATAGAGACTCCACTGTAGCCATTTTTATTTATTTATTTATTAGATTTTAAGGAAAACACAACTTGCGAGCTGAGAATGATTTTCGCTTTTACTCTTCCTCTACCTTAATTGCCATTCACGGCGCGACGCGATGTCAACTCAATTGACAACTCTTTTTTCCTATCGCTAAGCGAAGCGATAGTATCGATAGCTGTAGGAGACGCCGACATATTTTGTGACATTCTTGCATATTTCGAAACGAAAACTGGCTTTAAAAATGTCCGAGGATAAGAATATTTGGGATGATGGCCTCCTGATTAAGGCATACGATGACTCTGTGAATTTGGCACGGGAAACGCTTGCTCGTCGCATTGCCGATGCGACAAATCGACGCGAGGAGGACAACAATAAAGCCGAACCGCTATGGGAGCCGGTTCAGGAGAAATTTTTCCAAGTAGGCGACTTTGCCCGGGCCACCTATACAGATGGCCAGGACTACGAGGCCACTGTGCTATCCATTGATGAGCAGTCGCAGAAATGCGTACTCCGCTTCGTGGGCTATGAGAATGAGCAGGAAGTGCCGCTCTCGCTCCTGCTGCCCAGCTGGGGCAACAAAGCACGACGCGATCAAATTGTATGCGCCAAGCTAGCAGAAGCCGAGGTGGAGGAGCAGCAGCAAGAGCAACAATGTGCGAAGACTTCCAAGAAGTCGACGGGCAAAGGAAAGCACACAAATCGCGCACAATTGGCAGGTCCTTCGCCAGGTTTGGTGATGCCGCCAATGCCACTGGTGCCGCCAATGTTTACACCAGGCGGTGGCATCGATGGTGAACCGGAACAGGATTTTGTTGCCATGCTCACCGCCTGGTACATGTCCGGCTATTATACGGGCCTCTATCAGGGCCGGAAGGAGAGCAGTGCCAAGAAGAAGACAACTAAGAAATAAATGAAAATGTTTCAATTGGCTGTAAAAAAAGACTCTGTTGTAGGCATTAAGAATAAATATATACATTAAGAATAAAGAAATTTGAGCATACATTTTTTTTCACTTCGATAACTTATCTTTGTCGATAATTTAAGCCAGCAATCGCCGCTGCGATAGGTTATCGTTTGCCAGCCAAAATGCACCCGAGTCGAAATCAGCGTAAGATTTGCATCTAATTATAAAAACAAATAAATAATAAATAATTACTCGTTTGCAGCAAAAAATCGCTGTATTGAGCTGAGCGATCGCTTAAAGCCTATTTTGGTGCTTTACGATCATGCCCAAAAATACTACAAATGCAAAAGCTATCAGATTAGTCCGGGCATCAACTGGCTCGAGATTTGTGTGCATCACGAGGGAGTTCTCAATTTTACGGCGAATCCGCAGCAGCTGATTCTCAACGCCATCTTCGATGCTGTCGAGGGTCAACAATTTATACCAGTCTATTATAAGGTGGGTGCTCAACTTGATTTCTGTTAATTTGCTGCTCATTTTATGCTGACTTTGGCAGAGTGGACGACATGTGGACAGCTTTCTCGCTCGCTCCTGCACACCGGCCGTGGACAATCTGTTTAAGCGTGGCTTGTGCATTCAGGTCTCCACCGGCGCCAAACTCTATTTGACCGTCTGGCTCAATGTGGCCGAATACAATTCGCAACAGATTTTACCGGTTGTTATCATTTCACAGGTAAAACTGCAAGTTTTTAAGAAGCTGAAAAAGTCTTTGGTCACAAAACTGGTCAAAAACTCACTCGGCAAAAGGTTACAGCGCAAAAATTTAAGTAAAATCTTTCAATCAGGTAATTGGCCGCCTGATGGACAATCTGGAGGATTATCAGGGCGTGCAGCGAGTGCTGAATCTGAGCAATTTCGCTGCAAATCCGTGTTTCAGTAATTTTGTGGTCAGATTGTCCAATTTGGCCACCTTGCATCTGGTGTGCCAAACCGTTTACAACAATGATGATCGCCGTAGAGCGATTAATGGCTTTAATCTGGCCAATAATCACATCAGCGATCTGGGACCACTGAGACTCTTTGGCGATGTCGACTTTAGCCTGCTAGATCTCAGCGGCAATATGGTGAGGATTATTCTTCACTTATTTAAAACTGCAAAGTTGTCTCAATTTCTCTTCCTCTCTCTGTCTCTCTCTCTCTCAGTTAAATTCCTCAAAGCGTCTTTGCGCCGACTTAGCCCGTTTTCGTGCAAAGCAAATAAATCTGGCTCAAAATCCCATAACCCGATCGGCGAACTATCCCAACTGTCTGAGGCCATTGATTGGCAATTTTGAGATTGTGGTAAGCTAAACTGTGATTGCTAGTAAAGAATCATCATTGTTAATACTAAGTCTGTAGGATGGCGTTCCATTTGAGAGGCTTGGCAAACTGTACTCGCCCCTCGACTATGAGATCGATACGGAGTCGGATGGCGTCCTTGTTGATACCAGTTGCAAATCAAATCTGGACCAGTTCAGGGACAGCGAGAATTGGCATGCCTTTTTGGTAATCGCAACTCCTGAATGCTTTTGCAACAATTCGAATAATTATGATTTATACCAAATTATTTTAGATACCTGATCCGTTGCATGAGTTTTCGAAGGACGCATTTTTCAACTTTTTCTTCATTTCGGTGTCGCCAGAACTGAGCGAATTTTATCCCTGTTACTATAAGGTGAGCTGAATTGCGAATTGTTACTTAATGTACTTAAGATACATTTCGATTTTGGATATATATTTAATTCTGATTTTACCTTACGTTTTTTAAGTACGTTGGTGGCGAGCATAAGTTTCTGGTGCGTTGCTGCTACGATCAGATCGAGTATCTGGTGCACAGGCGCAAACTGATGTTGGACATACCGCAAATGGTGGCAGATAGCTTAAGCAATGACCGCCAGATACCCTTCTATCTGCGGATGGACGTCTGCGTGTTTAGGCAGGGCCAAGTGGAGCCCACGAAATGCATTGAGCTGGCAATGCAGAAACGCTTCAGTGCCATCAATCGTGTGCTCAACTTGGAACAGTTCCAAAAGGCCGACGGACTGGAGAATGTGATTGTGCTCCTCAGCTCACAAAAGATCCTGCACAGCGTACTGAGGATGGCGTCACGCAAGTTTCTGGGCAATTGCCACGATCTGCGATTGGGCAGTAATGCGATTATAAGTGTGAGTAATTTGCGCACATTATCAATGCTGTGCAGCCTGCAGGCGCTGGATCTGAGCCACAATTGGATCTATGATTTAGCGGATATTGATGTGCTGCGAGAAGTGCCCTTGAAATCGTTGCGCCTCGATGGGAATCCCGTGTGCCGCAATTATCCGCTGCCCAGTGCGTACATTAAGGCTGTGAAGGCAATATGTCCCAGTCTGCTCACATTGGACGATGTGGATCTGAGCGGCCGGCCGGGTGTGGCGACCCAAAAAGATTACCTAAGCGATACGGCTGCCTATGAACTCACCGGGGAGCTCTTCTTGTATCCCTTTCTGCGTGAATTTGAGCAGCTGGATAAACGCTTTAATTTGAAAAAATTCTACTCGGATAAGTCCATATTCACATTGACTTCCAGCTATGATATTACACGCAGCGCCCGACCATCGAGTGAGCTGTATAAACGCATCAACAACTACAATTATCATAGCCGAAATCTGTTGAAGAACTCGCGCGACACGTGCCGCGTCAATGTGGGCGCCGACGAGATTATGGTGGTGCTGATGCAGCTGCCCGTGGTCACCCATGACTATGTCTCGCTGCAGACGAATGTGCTGCATTATGACCCGAATATGGCTGTGATCTATGTGACTGGTGTGCTGCGCGACGAGCCGGACTTGTTGCTGGCCTTTAGCAGGCTATTTGTGCTCAAAGTGGATGCTGTCGGCTTGGTAAGATTGTCTAAATGGCATTCCATGCTAAAATTGTTATGCTTTCATTCTGTTATTCCAAAAGGGCGTTGGGAAACGAGCGCGTCGCATGAGGATCGTCAACGAGAGTTTTAACATTATGAATCCCACCAGTAAGCAGCTGAGAGACGCCTTCAAGTTCCGGGAGGTCGAGGAACCAGCACAGCTACAATCCAAAGAAGACAGCTCAGTCGATGTCAAGGAGCACAAACTGCACATATTCAAGGAGATAACTGGACTGCGTCCCAGATGGTGCACACGTCTCGTGCAAGAGGAAGCCAACTGGGATTTCCAGCTTGCAATCGAGCAGTTTCTAGCCATGGAGTCCAACAACGAATTGCCAAACGATGCTTTTCTCTAAAAGCCCCCAAAAAATATCTCTCTAAGAACTGAATTTATGCTGTTGTCCCTTTTTCATTGGGTTCAACACTAACTCAAATAATCAGCGTGAGGCTTGAGGATTGTGGATGTCTCTCATATATCATGATTCAGACAAGTTGCCACACGCGTAAAATGTGGAAATTTAACTTAGCTTCTGCTGAGCATAATAAGTGTTTTTTTTGGCTAAAATAAAAATAATTCAATGCATTCGTCGCTTCATTTTTCGCGCGGCTCTCTTCTACTCGTTGGCTGTTGTTTGCCCGTTAACGGCGGTTTGTGCGAATCGGTTAAGCAATCCATTTGCCTCTCTCGAGTGTAGGCCTGTGCGAATTTTTACTTGCTCGTTTTTTATTTTTTTATTTATGGCGCTTTAAATGTCGCATTAACAATTAAGTATTTGGCAGCAGTTCATACTTGTGTCTTACATATATAAACATAAATCTCACTTAATTAGCCTAAAATTCCATTTGATAACTATTAAAACTATGTGTATTATCTGTATTATGTTCGCAAATACTTTTGGTTATATAATAAATATGATGTGCCTTCAAATTATATTGACTTTACAGCTGATTTGACCAATTAGGAATGTCTTAAATATAATTCCAACCTTATTCTGTCGTAGTAGAGCAAATTGGCTGCAAATTTGAACATTACATCAAATATCCAACTTCCTGCCAACTATATAGATCCATTTGGGCTGATGACTAAAGACAGCTCGGTTCAGGACAGGATGACAGGTGGGCAATGGCAAACTGCAGCAATTTGTGAGTCGCAAAATCATTAGCCTAATTTCAAGACAGCATATACATATGTATGTGTGTGTGTGTGTGTTGCGTAAGTGTTGCCATTTTCTTTGGCTAAAATTTCATCGGAATCTCGATTGGAGACCCACCCTTTTATTGACTTGACTGAAGTCAACTCAAGTCAACTCCTTGGCAGACGCCAGGCGAGCAATTTACATGCCACACCTTTTTGGACGCTACACGTGTCTCCCTCCCGCCCCACTACTCCCCTCTAGACAGTTCCAGCCCCAATCCCAACAGGAGCCACATACGACACTCGTTGCGGCTGTTTCGGATGGCAGTTCAAGGATATCGATAAAGGGCTGGGCCACTTAATTTTCCTGCGCTTTCCTTTTGCATATAAATGTTCAAGTTTTTCTTCGCAATTTTGCAGCTCTGCATCCGTAAAAAACTCCAAACGGATAGTGTAGGGATTGTGAATTCCAAATTTTATAGTCTAATAGTATTGGCTAGTGTAACTAATTCTCAAAACAAATTATAAATTTCCCTTCCAAATACTAAGAGAGGGTGTCAAGCAAATATGAAAAACACATTCAAACCGGTTTCTCCAGTTGCTAAACACTTTTCATGGCTGCAGTTGCAGTTGTTGGCCCAAATTCGAGTCGCGATCAGGTAGCTGTAACTCGAAGCGTTAACAACAAGCAAACACACACACACACACAGCTGTGTGTTGTGCCACATTCTTGTAGCTGTTTTCATACGCATTACATAGTTGAGGCTTCAATACTGGAACACTCCCACTTGTTTACTTTTGATATTAGCATACGACATTATTTAATGAGCCACAAAATAAACAAAAATGAGCCGAGAGCCAAGAACTGAGCGTGTTTAATTAGTTAAGCTGCCCTCTATCTAAATCTTTGGGCTTGAAGTCGCGTGCGCTTCTTGGTCATTAGTCTCGGCACATCTCGCACAAGTGTGGGCAACATTTCTGTACACTATCTACCTCAGTCCCAACCAAGTCTTGTTAACGCGATTTGCTTAACTTATCTGGCCTGCGAACAGAACCTCTTTAATTGCCCGCAATTGTTTCACGTACATTGCTTTTGACTTGTTCCTCGTATTTGTCAAATCTTTCGTGTTTCGAGGACATTGTCGCTATTGTGGATTTGCTAATTTATCTGAGTGCGAGCTAATTATTTTGATTGTGACTTTCGAGTGGCGTTTTTAAACGCGTGCAAAACGCGCACGTCACAATCTGCACGTTTACACCAGATAACTGACTCAGGCAGCAGATGGAGGGGCGTGGCGGGAGAGACGCTAAAAACAGCTGTCATTACGTCAACCGTCAACATAAACGTAGCTATTTTGGCCCAATTGTCTGAGCAGATCACTGAACCCGCTAGACGCGAATACATTCCGGCTGGCCACAAAAGGGTCACACGCTGTGTGGCTCAACAAAGCACAGAAAAGGAGAAAAGAAGGGAAACAAATAAAGAAATATGCATGTTCCCAACTGATTAATGTTAGCCGCATTAAATTTCAGCGCTTTTCATTCATATGCAAAAAAGTTGGACGCCGTCGAAATTAGCCGGGAGTTTCGCTTGAGCAGTTTGTTGAGCTCATCACAAAACAACATTTTGTTGTTGTTCCTTGTGTTGTCTTGTTGTTGGCCAAATCAAATGTCGTGTCAATACGATTATGAGTCGCTGCATGTTTATTATATAACCAAAAGTATTAGAAACAGGTTTTCCCACACACCATTCGAGTATTTGCGGCAAGCAAAGCAAACATTTAAAAATAAACAAAAGTTGCTGCTTTCAGTTACAATTACAAATACTGAACAATTAAGTACGTTTCCACGATAAATAATATACATTTCCTATTCAATTTAACAGTTGTCTCATGGAACTTTAAGACAATTAAGTGAGACATATATATACAAGTGTATATAGATCTTACGACACATTTATGAACTGCTGCCAAATGCTTAATTGATGTATTATGTTAATGCGACACTTAAAGCGCCATAAAATCAAACACGAGTAAGTAGAGACCCACACAGACCTATGTTTGATTATCTGAAATGCACTCGAGAGAAACAGTGGATTTCTTAACCGATTCGCACAAGCTGCTAACGGTCAACAAGTTAACAAGTCAACAAGTCAACAAGAGGCAGCGAGTCAGAGAGAACCGCACGCGAACGCGTCTAAAATGAAACTGAAGCGACGAGCGCAATGCACGAGCGTTTATAGCAAACGAAGAGCGGCGAGTGCGCTCCACCCCCCTCTACCCGCTTACCCGCTCTGCCTTTACTCACAGGTAAAACCGAAACCGATGAAAGACGCGAACGGTTAAACGGTTGACAGTTTGCCATCCCAAGCATATGTCACAACTTGTCTAGATCCTAATGGGAGTGCAATTACGTACAGATAGTGAAATATATACATTAATTATAATTCCTTGAGCTGATAAGTAAGTGAACAATGGGATTTGAGGGCCTAACAACTAATCCCTAGGATTATTTTAGTTTATGTCAGTTGGAGCTTTGATTTGCAGCCACTAGAATAAATCACAAATCAATTCTTAGTAATTTTTGATAACGGTTGCTCTTCTGATGATATGATATGTATAAAACAGTCTTCTGATTTTTAGGTGTTGCCTGCGTCATTAGGACCGATAATGTTGTTATTTTTATATTAGATTGATTGATTGGTTGATTGATTGGAAGAACTTATCGAACCCAAGGCGTGCCCAACATTTGTGACGTAGGCATGATGCCTCAGATCGTAAGCGATTCCTTACATAAAACTCCTCATTTCTCACATGTGCGTTCTATTCTCGAATGTAGATCTTGAATATGGTCTCAAAAGCATTGTATACAATTTCCCCCTATAATAATGGGTTAACTATTTATAATATTATACTTTTCCTAATAAATTTCCCTTCTCTTGCTGATCGTCGAACTGTGCTTGGTATAATTATCTTAAGTGCTGAAATTGATTCATCAGAATTACAATAAAATTAAGCCATTTAACATGTGTTCTCGAATCCTCGTGGAGCCACTTGAATGTGCTGTTATTCCATCCTTCAACGTCCCAAAATAACATATTGATACTCAGAATGGTTATCTGGCTTCTTTAAGTGACCGCAAATTAAAGTGTTAACTGCCCGACTACAAAATAATCTTTGTGATTAATTGTAAGGCTAGACGGTCATCGAAGTCTCCCATTGTTCACTTACTTATCAGCTCGGAAACTGATAATTAATATATATTTTGTATAATCTGTATGTAATTGCACTCCCATTAGGATCTAGACAAGTACTCAAATGTTCTTGCGCTGGCAAACTGTCAACCGTTTAACCGTTCGCGTCTTTCATCGGATTCGGTTTTACCTGTGAGTAAAGGCAGAGCGGGTAAGCGGGTAGAGGGGGGTGGAGCGCACTCGCCGCTCTTCGTTTGCTATAAACGCTCGTGCATTGCGCTCGTCGCTTCAGTTTCATTTTAGACGCGTTCGCGTGCGGTTCTCTCTGACTCGCTGCCTCTTGTTGACTTGTTGACTTGTTAACTTGTTGACCGTTAGCAGCTTGTGCGAATCGGTTAAGAAATCCACTGTTTCTCTCGAGTGCATTTCAGATAATCAAACATAGGTCTGTGTGGGTCTCTACTTACTCGTGTTTGATTTTATGGCGCTTTAAGTGTCGCATTAACATAAAACATCAATTAAGCATTTGGCAGCAGTTCATAAATGTGTCGTAAGATCTATATACACTTGTATATATGTCTCACTTAATTGTCTTAAAGTTCCATGAGGCAACTGTTAAATTGAATAGGAAATGTATAGTATTTATAATTGTTCAGTATTTGTGATTGTAACTGAAAGCAGCAACTTTTGTTTATTTTTAAATGTTTGCTTTGCTTGCCGCAAATACTCGAATAGTGTGTGGGAAAACCTGTTTCTAATACTTTTGGTTATATAATAAACATGCAGCGACTCATAATCGTATTGACACGACATTTGATTTGACCAACAACAAGACAACAACACCAGGAACAACAACAAAATGTTGTTTTGTGATGAGCTCAACAAAATGCTCAAGCGAAACTCCCGGCTAATTTCGACGGCGTCCAACTTTTTGCATATGAATGAAAAGCGCTGAAATTTAATGCGGCTAACATTAATCAGTTGGGAACATGCATATTTCTTTATTTGTTTCCCTTCTTTTCTCCTCTTTTGGGCTTTGTTGAGCCACACAGCGTGTGACCCTTTTGTGGCCAGCCGGAATGTATTCGCGTCTAACGGGTTCAGTGATCTGCCTAGACAATTGGGCCAAAATAGCTACGTTTATGTTGACGGTTGACGTAATGACAGCTGTTTTTAGCGTCTCTCCCGCCACGCCCCTCCATCTGCTGCCTGAGTCAGTTATCTGGTGAAAACGTGCTGACTGTGACGTGCGCGTTTTGCACGCGTTTAAAAACACTCGAAAGTCACAATCAAAATAATTAGCTCGCACTCAGATAAATTAGCAAATCCACAATAGCGACAATGTCCTCAGAACACGAAAGATTTGACAAATACGAGGAACAAGTCAAAAGCAATGTACGTGATACAATTGCGGGCAATTAAAGAGGTTCTGTTCGCAGGCCAGATAAGTTAAGCAGTACATTAAACAAATCGCGTTAACAAGACTTGGTGGGGACTGAGGTAGATAGTGTACAGAAATGTTGCCCACACTTGTGCGAGATGTGCCGAGACTAATGACCAAGAAGCGCACGCGACTTCAGGCCCAAAGATTTAGATAGAGGGCAGCTTAACTAATTAAACACGCTCAGTTCTTGGCTCTCGGCTCATTTTTGTTTATTTTGTGGCTCATTAAATAATGTCGTATGCTAATATCAAAAGTAAACAAGTGGGAGTGTTCCAGTATTGAAGCCTCAACTATGTAATGCGTATGAAAACAGCTACAAGATTGTGGCACAACACACAGCTGTGTGTGTGTGTGTGTGTGTTTGCTTGTTGTTAACGCTTCGAGTTACAGCTACCTGATCGCGACTCGAATTTGGGCCAACAACTGCAACTGCAGCCGTGAAAAGTGTTTAACAACTGGAGAAACCGGTTTGAATGTGTTTTTCATATTTGCTTGACACCCTCTCTTAGTATTTGGAAATGTGTGAACAGTTTCCTTAGTTTTCATATTTGTCAATTTCCATATATTCCACACAGCAGGCGTTGCAGATAAATTTTGAAAATTTGTCAAAAACTTTTCGATATATGTTGAGGATGTTGCTTCTTTGTGTTTGCTTTGTTGGCGACGCTGCCAAAAACGAATTTGGCATTAGACGCTAGTGGCAGTATCCGCACTTAACCTTAACCAAAAACCGCTTGCGCCGCACCTGCCCCTGCCCCTGCCCCTGCCCCAGCCCAGCCACAACCGCCTTTATAGTTTTTCATTTGCTTTTCGAATACTGCCAAAAATAGCGTTTGATGTCAAATATTTTCGTTAGTGCCTTCGATTCTCTGGCGTTTTTAAGGCAAATTACTTAATACGCAATTCGAAAATAAACCAAAAGAAAAGCACAAGCTGAGCCCGCCCCTTAAAGAATTTTCTTTTTTATGTTTTCCACACGCTCGCCGCTGGTTTGCCAAAAAAAAGTTGTTCAAGTTGTAGTCATAATATGAATACGAAAATTCCGTTGTGTCTAAACGAACTTTTACAAAATTCCAAAGCGGCACTCAAAAAAATGTTTGAGGAAATGTGTGCTCACCCCAACCCCGACCGCACTCCTACCCCTACAACTTATCTATCTGTAGCTATTCCCCTTAAGGTCAACGCTATTCACATAATTTTAAATAGACAGAGACAGCCAGCGAGATAGAGATAGACATAGAGAGTGAGTGAGAGAGAGAGAGAGAGAGTTGAGGGGGTCTGGCACGTCTTCTTCTTCATGGGGGCCCATATCAATATAAATGCAGACGAGTGTAAAAGTAATAAATTAAATGTCTAATGCCGCCAGACCCAAAGATCAAACCGATCATTCGGAAAATGTCTGACACTCATCCAGCGACTGTCTAATTTAAAATGCGAGAGACGCGAGAATTACCCAAACCATCGTTGATTAAAGGGTTTCTCAGTCTTCCCTCTCTGACAATGTGTCTTGCATACGATATTAACAGAAACTTTACTTGCTTTGCTCGTACCCAAAACGATTAGGTTTGTTCCGGCCGCGTGTCTCTGACTTGGGATGAATATTTGATATATGAATATATATTGCTACTTACACTCGGACTAAATCAAACCGGATTCTTCCACCCAAGTCAAGTGTAGGCCTTGTCAATGTGCTCATTTCGAGTACATTTTTAAGTTTACAACAAATTGGAGGAGATTAGTCAAAACTGTCCAAGGCCATAACTCAAGCGATTCTCAAAAGTAATTCTGGCTCGAATTTGCAGTGAAAACTATATCCTCCAAAAATTCCCTTGCTTTAGTTATGACTCTGTGAAAAATCAATCGACTTTCAAGTGCAAGCAAGAGCATGCTTCGCCCTTAGATCAATATTGCATTTAAAATTGAAAACGTGATTTTATGTGGAATATTTTCAATGCTACTCAATTACAAATTCTATTTCGATTGGCCTTCAATTTGCCAAATGTGCAAGCGATTACGCGATTTATTCTTAGCCATCATTATGCTAATGAATCTTTTAAGTAGCCCCCTCTTTGCTACCTGATCAATTTGCATACTTCCGCTAATTAATGTGCACTGCGCTCAGCTGCAAAATGTTGAAGTTAAAGCTATCTGTAGTTTTTAGCTAACTGAAACGATTCTGACAAGCAGTCGTAAATTAAACAGCGATCATTTTGCACTTGGCGTTTAAAAACGCGCAATGGAAACGCACTTGAAACGCCCGACAGCTGCTCGCGTGTTTATCAATTTACCTTTTGGCAGCGAAATTGCTTGAATTGCTTATCATTTAACTGTATGGGTTCTTACGTAATGTTTCACGAGAGTTCAACGTTCTCCCTAGAGAGAGAGAGACAGCGACAGAGACAGAGAGAGATAGATAGAGCGAGAAATATTCTTTCTGAAACAGGGGCAATCTGTGTGGCCATAACAAATCAATTAAGTTATAATTGTTTCTATTTTCGTATTTCGGACAATGGCCAGTTCCAGTTCCAGTTCCACTCCCAGTTCCAAATCTAGTTCCATTAAAATGCCAATTTGAAAAATCTGTATTTGATTTGTGTTCCGCTCGAAAACACACGCATGCAAAATCGGCACGAGGGCATTTTTCGCCAACAATTTTCAGTGGAAATCTAAACCAAAAAAAAAAAACAAAAAAAGAAAAACCAAAAAAAAAAACAAAAAAGAAAAATCAAAAAAATCAACAAAATATTAGCAAATGTCACGTACGCATTAATAAAAACATAAATAAAATCATAAATCAACGAAAAGCCACAAAACTGTTTCTCAGCAGACGTTTAGTTGGATACAATGAGAAGACACACACACACAGTGGTCGACCTGATATTGAAGATTATATACCCTAACAAATATATATTGATTATATTACACATGATAACTAAATATGTGAAATCAGTTTTATCTTGGTAAATCAGCTATATATTCCATGGTTTTTTCTTAGACTAGAGCCGGAAGCCGGAACCGGAGCCGGAACTGCAAAACGTTACTGATTTCCGTTCAATTCCGCTAGTTTAGTTTAGGCGGAACTTCAAAGGGAACTAAGCACGTTTCAAGTAACTGGTTGCAGCTTGCAACAGCTCACAATCTTAACCAGAATTTCAAATTAATTCAGTTCGCATTTAACAACCTGGTTGAAAACTGTATGTATGGGCCAAAAGTAATTAATGCATAGCTAGAAAAAAGGTATTATTAGCACACAAAATTGTGTATATATAATTACAAAATGCCAGAATGTATTTGTCATGCCGTATTACCCGCTTCTAGGGTATACAAATACAATAAAATTCCGCCGATGGCTATTTTAATACAAATAAACACGATTTATAGATGTGACAAGGAATGGGTCCAAGGGGGAAGCACACTGCTTGCCTTGTGAGAGGGGGGGTTTGCTTGATAACTATAGCAATGCATATGTATATATGTATATGTATATATGTATATATATGTATATATATGTATATGTATAGTTCATAAAGTGAGCTAAGCAAATGCGCGGTAGTCAATTTGGAATTTTAATTTCGCATTGAGAAAACAAAGGCGACGCATTCAATTGCATGACTTGAATCGCTTAAGGGGGGCTTGAGGAGGAGTGTGAGGGGGTGGAGGGGGGGGGTGAAGGCTGCGAGTAGTTGGGCGTGCGAATATTACATTCGCAATTACACAGCAGCAAAACACACCCCACTCCTCCCAATCGGGCTGCTCTTGAAACGGACAAAACTAGCACTCTCTCCCTCACTCTCCCTCACTCTCGCTATCTCTTTGAAGATCTTCATAGATCTCTGGCCTTGAGTAGTAAAAAAAAGATATATACATCTATATGTATGATTATACAGCCGCCTGTTGATTGTCGATTGTAATTGCCAATAGCTAATTGCGTTTGGCAGGCAGAGCAGAGCACTTAGCTAGCACAGAAGCAACCAATCCATGCTCCAATCTGTTGCTCTTGGACTCCATGCTGACGTCAGTGGCGCTATTAGTTGCCCATTAGAGCATTGCAGCATTGCTGATGATGCAAACTGTTTGTAAACACTGCGCTGACAGGCAACAGGAGGCTGCAGGCCCAGCAGATGTTCCACACTTTTGTCAAAGGGCATTATTGGTTCCATTGAGGAACATGCAACACAACAAAGTGAAACAAACATTCTCGATCCCAAATAAACATTTTGGCTGAAAGTATAAACATGGCACACAAAGTGTATTCAAGATTCAAAGATTTTCGTGGCTTATTTGTATTTCTTATAGGGTATTAAGAGTTTCCTTGGCCAAAGTATAAGTAAATTCTTGGCTGAAAGATTAGCTTAGTTGGCAAAGAGTACTTTTTATGGTCGATTCCCCAAAGCTAATCAGCAACTAAAGTAGTACAGAACACAATGTATATTCTCTCTTAGCTAAATATTTTTTACAGTGTATTTAATCTAGACCACATCAAAGATAATCCGAAGCTAAAGTGGAAGGTAAAAATGTAGTTTAACATATAAATTCTTGATTAACAGACTTGCGTGATCCATGTGAGGCAAAAGTATACTTTACAGTGTATTAAGTCGTTCCTTTCCCAAAAGATAATCAAAAAATTGTAAGATTAGCATAATATATATATTCTTGATTCATCGTTCGTGTGCCAAATGTGTGTTTTACGTCCTTCCATTCCCAAATATGAAACGAATCCTAAGGAAAAACTATAAATAGATTACAGCATATCAATTTTTGATTTAGAAAAATTGCGCTATTCATGTGAGGCGCAATTATTCTTTACAGTGTATTAAGTCTTGCACACACTAAAGATAATCTGATCATTTCTATTTCTATTTTTGGTTGGCTACAACATTTTAGTTGTTGTCTTTTAGTCGTATTTTGATTGGCATCAATTTATTTACTTTGCATTGTGGGCCCAAAATGCACCCAGAAAATGTTCAGCGATATGATTATTTTTTTTGTTATTTGTTTGTCTGTTTATTTAACTACTTGGAAGACCTTCATCAGCAGCAGCCAAAATGTAGGAAACATTAAAACATATAGTGGAGCAAGCGTCTGGGGAAATGTGCTGCAAGCAAAGCATATCACCACATTACAGGGTATCTGTGAAGGGTGGCTCACCTGTTTGCTGTTGGTCTACTTCGAGGACTCCTCCGGCTTGGGATACTTTGTGTTATACAGTGGTATATAGTCGGTAATAACTCGCCAATCGGTGAAGTAGACTATGCCTAGCCCACCAGCCATGCCAAATACGCCAGCTGAGGGTAAGCTGTGGGTGTGGCAGGATTATGGCTAAAATAAGTTGATAGTATAACAAGTAAGAATGCCCTAATCGCGAGAGCTCGACTAGCAGATAGTCTGAACTCAAGACTTTGCATACACTTACAAAAAAATCGACTGAAAAATTAGAATTCAAAAATATGTTGTATTTTGAAATTCTTACAAATATTTTCTATTATTCAGAAATTTGAAGAAATCAGACGACGCTGTCGATGCTGGCCAAGAGTTTATTTCTGGCTATTAATTTCTTTGGCCCAATTTCATTATAGCCTTTCTAATGTAGAGCAAATACTTACAAAGCTTTGGCCAACGCAATTTGACCTTTGGTCGGCATTAGAGTTTTCAATATTTTCTTCAAATTCATTTTCTCAAATCGCTGCTAATGTCGAGTTGAATAACCTACGAATTGTGGCAAGAGAGCTAAAGGCGTCGCCTGCTGATTCAAACCTATGCCAAACTACACACAAAAAAGTTACTGTCAATTAAGTCTCTGGCATTGTGTCACTATTAAGATTCCAGTGAGAGGGGTGGAGGGAGTGGAAAGGGGCTGCTCTCATTGATGATAAATCAATTTGGATGCGGGTCTTAAAGTGAATGGAACCGGGTCGTGTAAACAGCGCCACAAATTGAAACATTACATGGCTTTTTATGGCGAATAGCAACAACAAACAGCTTACCTACCCCCACCCCCTTTACCCCAACTATATAGACACATATATATCTTGATCCATTTGGGCTGATGGCGTTTATGATGAGCAAAGACAGGAAAGGATAGGTGGGCAATGGTGGAAAACTGCAGCAATTTGTCAGACGCAAAATCATTAGCCTAATTTCAAGACAGCAATACATATATGCATATGTGTGTGTGTGTGTGTGTGTGTGTGTGTGCGTGAGTGTTGCCATTTGCTTTGACTAAAATTTCGTTAGAATCTCGCTGGTGCTGAAGGCCCCACCCTTTTGTCTTGACTGAAGTCAACTCAAGTCAACTCCTTGGCAGACGCCAGGTGAGCAATTTAAATGCCACACCTTTTTGGACACTACACGTGTCTCCCCCGCTCCCCAAACAGGAGCCACATATGACACTCGTTGCGGCTGTTTAGGATGGCAGTTCAAGGATATCGATAAAGGGCTGGGCCACTTAATTTTCATGCGCTTTCCTTTTGCATATAAATATTCAAGTTTTTGTTCGCAATTTTGCAGTTATGCGTTTGTTGCTCTTGTTGACGGCGCTGCTGGCGCTACAGCTGGCTAATGGCCAGGATTACTGCTTTGGCAAGGATCCGGAGCGGGAGCAGACGCGTCAGTTCACCTCAAAGACAGCCTATCAGATTGTCAAGGGCACCAACATGGACAAACAGTACCAGGTGCCCGGTTGTGAGCCCAAGAAGATGTGGATCTTTCACAGGCACGGAACTCGACTGCCAACACCAAACACTATCCAGGCAGCACCTCGATTGGAGGACGTAAGTCGTCTTGTAATCTTTGAATACTTTGCCTATATTAAAAGATTTTTTTTTTAGATTCGGGATCAGATTGTGAAAAACTATCGTGTGTTGCGCACAAAGCCAGACACGAATGCTTTGTGCTCAAATGATTTGATTGCCATCCAGATGTGGAAGTGGAACACCAGCATCACAGTGGACATCGAGGAGTACCTGACCACCCAGGGCTACGAGGATCTCCGCGGCACTGCCAAAGTCTATCAGCACTACTATCCCACAGTGCTGCCATCCAAATACAACGATTCCTACTACCTGGCAAGCCTGATAAGTCCTGATCCTCATTTCATTTGGTGCTAATAATTCCTGCTACCTTCCAGTTCCGTCACACGGAAACCCAGCGCACCAAGGAGAGCTTTAAGGGCTTCACCGAGGGTCTGTTTGGAGACAACACAGTTGCAAATGCTGAGGACATTCCCGAGCAGGATCTGCTGCTGCGTCCCTACGATTACTGCACGGACTTCAAGGACAAGAACTACAAGGGCGTAGGCTCCGAGTATCAGAAGTATCGCACGAGCGCCATTTGGAATCGCACCATGGCTGATATTGCGACAAGACTTGGGTGGGTATTATTCAGCTTTGAATGTTCTATTAATCTGGAGATAAAAACAGATATTATTTATTATTATATATTAATTTATTCATAATATTAATTTATTCAAACTAAGTTGAACATTTTCTATCTTTTAGTTTCACATTTTTGGCTCAGGAGGATATTGAGCTTATGTATGATATTTGCCGCTATGAGCAGGCCTGGCAGGTGGATCGGACCAGTGTGTGGTGCGGCGCCTTTCTGCCGGAGCAGGTGACGGTGCTGGAATACGCCGAGGATCTGAAATACTATTACGGATCGGGCTATGGCTTCGAGGAGAACAAGAAATTCAATTGTCGTGCCGTGCAGGATATGTTGACAAGATTGAGCAGTCCCGTCTCCCCTCATGTGATCGCCTACTTTGCGCATTCGACGGGATTGCAGACGCTGCTCACGGCGCTGGGCATCAGTAAGGATGATGTTGATCTGCGTGCGGATAATTACAATTCGATGACAAGTCGCCGCTGGAAGACCAGTTTGCTGGGTCCATTTGCTGGCAATTTTGTGGCCGTCAAATATGACTGCCCCACGGCGCTGGAGAAGGAGAAGGTTGTCTTCTTCCTCAACCAGAATGCCGTGGAGCTAGACTGGTGCAAGGTGGGTCTGTGCGATTGGTCGCAGGTCCTGGAACATTACAAAGCTATCTCGGAGGCCAATTGTGATGAGTACTATTGCCGGTCGGGGGCAACGGCTGGACGTGCCTCGTTGCTGGTTACCGCCTTGATCGCTGCCATTGTCTACTTAATGCACTAGATAATCTTGTTTAGTTTATTAATTTCAAATGTACAAAGTTCGTACCAAAAATCAATGGAAGCGATACACAGATTGCGAGGAGATTCGCTTCGGGCGCGCCTGGAGACATTTAAAAGTATTTCTTCGATTTAATGCGTAAATTTTCTCCTTTTTTTTAACGAGCACATCTCTCACACGAAACATTTTGTTTAGTCACAAAAAATATACACACACACACCAATACCTTTCTCTAATTAATAAATTAATTATTAAACTCCTGCTTATGACAACTAAATACAGATGTAACAGTTAGCTTTATATAAACTATGTAATTAAACGATTTTAAGAATTGTGCGCATTTTATTATTTGCTGCAAACTGTCATAAATTTAAATTTAAATTTGGGTACAGAGTTATCGATTTGTTATTGTTATCGCTGGCGCAGAGTTGTTGTGAATGTCAAAAATATGGCCAGAGTATGGCAGCGCTGTTGAGAGATGGCAACGCCGCAAGTCTTTTGCCGCGCATATCAAGAGGATTTAAATGGTTGAAAAAGCTGAAAAAGCTGCTCTTGACGAAATCGTACACCTATATTTGAATCTTTGAGATGCACTCGAGAGAAACAGTGGATTTCTTAACCGATTCGCACAAGCTGCTAACGGTCAACAAGTTAACAAGTCGACAAGTCAACAAGAGGCAGCGAGTCAGAGAGAACCGCACGCGAACGCGTCTAAAATGAAACTGAAGCGACGAGCGCAATGCTCGGATCACAGGCATGATGCCTCAGATCGAAAGCGATTCATTACTTAAAACTCCTCATTTCTCACATGTGCGTTCTATTCTCCAATGTAGATCTTGAATATGATCTCCTAACTGCAAGTTTTATCAAAAGCTATGCTATGCTATTTCCCCCCTATTTATAGTAGCAGACTTTTGCTAATAACTTTCCATTGTGCTGGGTGTAGTCATCTTAAGTGCTGAAATTGTTTTTATCAGAATCCTCGTGGGGCCACATGAATGTGTTGTTCAAGGTCAGGATTCGAGAAATCAATGCTAAATGGATTATTGCAATTCTGATAAAAACAAGTGCTGAAATTGTTTTTATCAGAAATACAATAAATCATTTAGCTTGAATGTGTTGTTCAAGCTCAGGAGCAGGCTGAACGGGTATACGGGTTGGGGGAGTAGAGCGTTTGCTATAAACACTCGTGCATTGCGCTCGTCGCTTCAGTTTCATTTTCGACTTGTGCTTGTGCGAATCGGCTAAGAAATCCACTGTGTCTCTCGAGTGCATTTCAAGGATTCAAATATAGGTCTGTGTGCGTCTCTACTTACTGTGTCGCATTAACATAATATATCAATTAAGTATTTGGCAGCAGTTCATAATTGTGTCGTAATCTTTAAGATCTATCTGGGGAAATCTGCTGCAAGCAAAGCACATCAGTTGAAATATACCACATTACAGGGTATCTGACTTGTAGCTCACCTGTTGCTGTTAGCCTACTTCGAGGACTCCTCCGGCTTGGGATACTTTGTGTTATACAGTGGTATATAGTCGGTAATAATCGCCAATCGGTGAAGTAGACTATGCCTAACCCACCAGCCATGCCAAATATGGCAGCTGAGGGTAAGCTGTTGAAACATTACATTGCTTTTTATGGCGAAAAGCAACAACAAACAGCTTACCTACCCCCACCCCTTTACCCGAACTATATAGACACATATATATCTTGATCCATTTGGGCAGATGGCAAATGACAGGAAAGGATAGGTGGGCAATGGTGGAAAACTGCAGCAATTTATCAGTCGCAAAATCATCAGCCTAATTTCAAGACAGCAATACATATATGCATATGTGTGTGTGTGTGTGTGTGTGTGTGTGCGTGAGTGTTGCCATTTGCTTTGACTACAATTTCGTTAGAATCTCGCTGGTGCTGAAGGCCCCACCGTTTTGTCTTGACTGAAGTCAACTCAAGTCAACTCCTTGGCAGACGCCAGGTGAGCAATTTAACTGCCACACCTTTTTGGACACTACACGTGTCTGCCTCTCTCCCCCCTATTTCCCTCCCTATTTCTAATTCAATCCACGAAAGGCATATATAATTCATAATTTCATATTTTATAAGCGGTAGATAAATTCATAAAATTAAGAATTTATAGATATAATGACAAAAGACGGAAGCGAGGGTTATATCTTAAACGCATGTTTGCAGATAGATTGGTAAATAAATTTGGTTCCGAATCAGGAACAATATTGGAAATATAATTAATAAAAATGCCGGTTGGTACTTAACCAAAATGCCGGTTGATTATTAACCAAAAATGCCGGTTGGTATTTAACCAAAATGCCTGTTGATCAGTGCAATTTTTCTCTCCAACTTGTAAAGCAGTATTGACATGCATCATCAATTCAACTAGGGCGTATCAATATATACAATTTCCTTCTCAATCAAATCGATATGCAAACATCCGCAGGTAATTTTAGGCTTATTAAAATAACTATTAGTAAAACTTAACACGAACAAAAAACTTATTTGTTCACTTTCCAAGTGTAAGACCGCGCTACTATAAGCTACTAAGAGTTATTATAATTACTATTGAATATGAAATGATCCTTAGATATTTATATATAATATATTTATATAAATTTGATAATTGGTATAATTAACTATTTCATCTTACTATCATGCCAAAAGAAAAAAAAAAAATACACAACGCGAAACTATTTGTTTGCTGAGCAGTGTGGCTGAATAATTGCTCAGGTTTAAAGAGAGACTTAAATCATTTTTTCTACTCACAAGCTCCTCATAATAAAAGAGAGCAACTTACATACAGCATCCCACGCTGGTGTTGGTGTGTGTCGCTGTAATCATGAAAGAGAGCAATTATTCCTGACCACGGCGAAAGCTCGCTCACAGCATATACCATGCACTGCGACAAATCTTTGTGTGTTTAAACTCAGCGTGCACTTCTAAATAAAAATGACTTATTAGTATTAGGTATACAGTAAATTACTTTCTAAATACACGGCTAAATACCGACTCAATTTCCTTTTTATCTTAGTGTAATTTACTTTAATCAATTTGCTCGAACTCGCCGAACGGCACACGCGCGTGTGTTTTGTCTTGCACAACGGTGAAATTAAACAGCTCATAACGGCAGTTTTTTCTGCATGTAGCATTGCACGTAAATTAATATTTTACACTGTTCAACAAAGAACACAAAAAGGAAATTGTTGGGGTCCCATGTAGGCATCAAATAGAATCAAAAATCATTTACTAAGAAATTAGAATGTGCTCCAAAATGTTAACACCGATCTAAAATGCGCGACCAACCACCTGAGTTGAATCCAGCGAATCCGAAATCTGGTTTAATATTTTGGTTTGTAGGCATGTCCACAGACACGTAGAGAGTAACCACTTTCAATGATCCACTCCGAGGCGGACCGTAGCTTAATTATCCACAAGTCCTCTTCCTGCGAGGCTTCACACTAATCATAGTACTACAAGGAGGATCTCCACTATCCAAACAAGGACAAGGGTATGGGGACATGTAGTCATTCATAACAGCAAATAACTGCTGTATCAGAAGTAGTTGACTTCAAAATTTGAAAGCCTGTACAGCTGCAAATGACTAGTATTGTTTCTTTTCTTCATTCAATACTGCTATAGATCGGATGCCTAATCAATGGCCATTACTTAAGCTCCTGTTAGCTTATTGCACACTAGCATTTTTAAACTGAATCAGGCCCCACGTTGGGCGCCAATAAAATATAATTATAAGTGTTGGCCACTTAATTTTCATGCGCTTTCCTTTTGCATATAAATATTCAAGTTTTCGTTTGCAATCTTGCAGTTATGCGTTTGTTGCTCCTGTTGACGGCGCTGCTGGCGCTACAGCTGGCTAATGGCCAGGATTACTGCTTTAGCAATGATAAGACGCGGGAGCAGACGCATCATTTCGCCACAAAGACAGCCTATCAGCGTGTCAAGGGCACCGATATGGACAAACAGTACCAGGTGCCCGGTTGTGAGCCCAAGAAGATGTGGATCTTTCACAGGCACGGAACTCGACTGCCATCATCAACCGATATCGGGGCAGCACCTGACTTGGAGGGCGTAAGTCGTCCACAATCTTTGAATACTTTGCCTATATTAATAGATTTTTTTTTAGATTCGGAATCAGATTGTGAAAAACTATGAGAGCAAAAAGCCAGCGACGAATGCTTTGTGCCAGAAAGATTTGGCAGCCATCAAGAACTGGAAGTGGAACACCAGCATCACAAAGGACATCGAGGAGCACCTGACCACCCAGGGCTACGATGATCTCCGCGGCACTGCCGAAGCCTATAAGAAATACTATCCCACAGTGCTGCCCACCAAATACAACGTTTCCTACTACCTGGCAAGCCTGATAAATCCTGATCCTCATTCCATTTGGTGCTAATAATTCCTGCTACCTTTCAGTTCCGTCACACGGATACCCAGCGCACCAAGGAGAGCTTTAAGGGCTTCACCGAGGGTCTGTTTGGAAACAACACAGTGGCAATTGCAGCGGATTTTCCCAAGCAGGATCTGCTGCTGCGTCCCTACGAATACTGCTCGTACTTCAAGAATAAGAAGAATAACTACAAGGGCGTGGGCTCCGAGTATCACAAGTATCGTACGAGCACCATTTGGAATAGCACCATGGCTAATATTACGAAAAGACTTGGGTAGGTATTATTCAGCTACTGCTTTTGAATGGTGTATTCATTTTGAGATAAAAACAGATATTATTTATTCAACCAAACTCAAACTAAGTCGAACATTTTTTGTCTTTTAGTTTCACATATTTGGAAGAGGAGCGTATTGAGCTTATGTTTGATATTTGCCGCTTTGAGCAGGCCTGGCAGGTGAATGGGACCAGTGCGTGGTGCGGCGCCTTTCTGCCGAAGGAGGTGACTGTGCTGGAATACGCCGAGGATCTGAAATACTATTACAAATCGGGATATGGATATGACGGGAACAAGAATTACACTTGTCGTGCCGTGCAGGATATGTTGACAAGATTGAGCAGTCCCGTCTCCCCGCATGTGATCGCCTATTTTGCTCATTCGGCGGGATTGCAGATGCTGCTCGCGGCACTGGGAATCAATAAGGATGATGTTGATCTGCGTGCGGATAATTACAATTCAAGTCGTCGCTGGCAGACCAGTTTGCTGGGTCCATTTGCTGCCAATTTTGTCGCCGTCAAATATGACTGCCCCAAGGCGCCGGAGAAGGAGAAGGAGAAGGTTGCCTTCTTCCTCAACCAGAAGGCCGTGGAGCTAGACTGGTGCAAGGTGGGTCTGTGCGATTGGTCGCAGGTCCTGGAACATTACAAAGCTATCTCGGAGGCCAATTGTGATAAGTACTATTGCCCGTCGGGGGCAACGGCTGGACGTGCCTCGTTGCTGGTTACCGCCTTGATCGCTGCCATTGTCTACTTAATGCACTAGATAATCTTGTTTGGTTTATTAATTTCAAATGTACAAAGTTCGTACCAAAAATCAATGCAAGCGACACTTTCTACTTTTTTAAAGAGCACATCTCTTTTTTGCATGCACTGGTGGCGGACTAATTCTTACTAACTCTTTCAAATTATTTTTGGTCTAATTGGGTTTTTCTGGGTTTTCCCCAATTCATGCAACAAATGTTGGACCAATTTGCTTTTAAATACCCCCAGAAATAATAATTTTAATCTTTTTAATCTTCCTTATTTTAAATATATTTATAATTTTTATATTATTTAAATTAAATTAAATTAAATTTCTTAAGCTTTCTGTATTTTTGGTGTCGACTGACTTTTAGTCGACAATAAATAAATAAATAAATCTCTCGCACTAAACATTTTGTTTAGTCACAAAAAATATACACACACACACACACAATACCTTTCTCTAATTAATAAATTAATTATTAAACTCCTGCTTATGACAACTAAATACAGATGTAACAGTTAGCTTTATATAAACTATGTAATTAAACGATTTTAAGAATTGTGCGCATTTTATTATTTGTTGCAAACTGTTGGAAATTTAAATTTAAATTTAAATTTGGTTACAGAGTCATCGATTTGTTATTGTTATCGCTGGTGAAGAGTCATAGTGAATGTCAAAAATGTGGCCAGAGTAGGGCAGCGCTGTTGAGAGACGGCAGCGCCGCAAGTCTTTTGCCGCGCATATTCAAGAGGATTTAAATGGTTTAAAAAGCTAAATTGATTTGCTTCAACATTTTGGCTATATAAACAGAAGAAATACCTGTTGAACATTGTTGAGTATTGTTAGTGGACTTTGAATTGAACTTAATTGGCAACAGTAAAATGGAAAGGATTTTTCACTCTTCAAATCTCATTTTCCCATTTCACTTCCCTCTCTTCTTTGCATTAGTTGCGTCTCTGCCAAAATCATTTACTCGTATTCTTTGCACTGCTCTTTTGTCGCTTATCGTTGATTTGATCAGACATATGTTATGGTGTTTGTGTGTGCACTCAGAGAAATGAAAATATGTAAAACGAGAAACATTTACTGCAACTTCTTATCAGCAGCTGCAGCAGAAGGAGCGGGAGAGAGAGAGGGAGAGAGACAGAGATTGAGAAAGCGCAAGAGAAATCAGCCAAAGTCATTTATCTTGAGTGCTCATTTAATGTTTAATGTTGCTGTTGCTGTCGTTGTTGTTGTTGTTGCTGTTGTTGCTGCTGTTGGGTAGGGTAACCCTAAGCAACAAGTTGTCCGAGCAAGCAAAATAAATACTACAGTAAAAGAAGGCCCATATGGAGCACAAATTGCGTATACGCAAAGTGAGCATAAAGTGGTGAATATACACTCAAAAAAATAATCGCTCTACATTTTTGCTAAATTGCCTTATTTTCTAATATTAAGAAATTAAAATATTTTTTATATTTAGGACGATTTCTGTCAGAGTGTAGTGACCTAAATCAAGCAACAAGTGTGAATAAGAAATGACTAAGCACTTCTTTGGGATGCTGAAATTTGACTTTGTATGCTACCAATCGGTACAATCGGTACTTTGGAACAAATTGAGCTAAATTATTAAGTAAAAATGCATGGTTTATATACAAAATATATATTTACATTAGTTGACCTAGCCAAACAATAGTTACCTACATGCTTATAGATACCATGTCTTAATGTTATCTTATTTATGACGCTGCGGCTGGTACCATCTGCATACTGCAGACCGCCCGACAGATGGTGCGAAAACCCATTTCTAATCGCAGCCCATGGCTCGTGTGCATATTTATTTATTTACGATTCTGCTCTTGACGAAATCGTACACCTCTATTAGAATCTTTGAGATGCACTCGAGCGAAACAGTGGATTTCTTAACCGATTCGCACAAGCTGCTAACGGTCAGCAAGTTAACAAGTCAACAAGTCAACAAGGGGCAGCGAGTCAGAGAGAACCGCACGCGAATGAAACTGAAGCGACGAGCGCAATGCACGAGTGTTTATAGCAAACGAAGAGCGGCGAGTGCCCTCCACCCCCCTCTACCAGTTTACCCACTCTGCCGGCTCACAGGTAAAACCGAATCCGATAAAAGACGCGAACGGTTAAACGGTTGACAGTTTGCCATCCCAAGCATATGCCACAACTTGTTTAGATCCTAATGGGAGTGCAGTTACATACAGATAATGAAATATATACATTAATTATAATTCCTTGAGCTTGAAGTAGATGAACAATGGGATTTAAGGGTTGCTTTTCTGATGAAATGATATATATAAAACAGACTTCTGATTTTTAAATGTTGCCTGCGTCATTAGGACCGATAATGTAGTTTTTTTCATATTAGACTGATTGATTGGAATATTCGATGACTAAGAACTTATCGAACACAGTTAAACAGGGCGTGCTCAACATTTGTGACGTTGGCAAAATTCCTCAATTTTCACATGTGCGTTCTATTCTCGAATCTTGAATATGGTCTCCTAACTGCAAGTTTTATCAAAAGCTATGCCATGCTATTTCCGCCATATTTATAGTTGTAGACTTTTGCTAATAACTTTCCATTGTGCTGGGTGTAGTGATCTTAAGTGCTGAAATTGTTTTTATCAGAATCCTCGTGGGGCCATGAATGTGTTGTTCAAGCTCAGGATTCGCAAAAAAATGTTAAATGGATTATTGTAATTCTGTTAAAAACATGTGCTGAAATAGTTTTTATCAGAAATACAATAAATCATTTAGCTTGAATGTGTTCTTCAAGCTCAGGAGGGCACTCGCCGCTCTTCGTTTGCTATAAACGCTCGTGCATTGCGCTCGTCGCTTCAGTTTCATTTTAGACGCGTTCGCGTGCGGTTCTCTCTGACTCGCTGCCTCTTGTTGACTTGCTAACTTGCTGACCGTTAGCAGCTTGTGCGAATCGGTTAAGAAATCCACTGTGTCTCTCGAGTGCATTTCAAGGATTCAAATATAGGTCTGTGTGCGTCTCTACTTACTGTGTCGCATTAACATAATATATCAATTAAGTATTTGGCAGCAGTTCATAATTGTGTCGTAATCTTTAAGTTCTATCTGGGGAAATCTGCTGCAAGCAAAGCACATCAGTTTAAATATACCACATTACATGGTATCTGACTTGTAGTTCACCTGTTGCTGTTAGCCTTCTTCGAGGACTCCTCCGGCTTGGGATACTTTGTGTTATACAGTGGTATATAGGCGGTAATAATCGCCAATCGGTGAAGTAGACTATGCCTAACCCACCAGCCATGCCAAATACGCCAGCTGAGGGTAAGCTGTTGAAACATTACATTGCTTTTTATGGCGAAAAGCAACAACAAACAGTTTACCTACCCCCACCCCCTTTACCCTAACTATATAGACACATATATATCTTGATCCATTTGGGCAGATGGCAAATGACAGGAAAGGATAGGTGGGCAATGGTGGAAAACTGCAGCAATTTGTCAGTCGCAAAATCATCAGCCTAATTTCAAGACAGCAAATACATATGTATATGCATATGTGTGTGTGTGTGTGTGTGTGTGTGTGCGTGAGTGTTGCCATTTGCTTTGACTAAAATTTCGTTAGAATCTCGCTGGTGCTGAAGGCCCCACCGTTTTGTCTTGACTGAAGTCAACTCAAGTCAACTCCTTGGCAGACGCCAGGTGAGCAATTTAAATGCCACATCTTTTTGGACACTACACGTGTCTGCCTCTCTCCCCCTATTTCCCTCCCTATTTCTAATTCAATCCACGAAAGGCATATATAATTCATATTTTTCACATTTTATAAGCGGTAGATAAATTCATTAAATTAAGAATTTATAGATATAATGACAAAAGACGGAAGCGAGGGTTATATCTTAAACGCATGTTTGCAGATAGATTGGTAAATAAATTTGGTTCCGAATCAGGAACAATATTGGAAATATAATTAATAAAAATGCCGGTTGGTAATTGACCAAAAATGCCGGTTGATCAGTGCAATTTTTCTCTGCAACTTGTCAAGCAGTATTGACATGCATCATCAATTCAACTAGGCCATGCCAATATATACAATTTCCTCCTCAATCAAATTGATATGCAAACATCCGCAGGTAACTTTAGGCTTATTAAAATAACTATTAGTAAAACTTATTTGTTCACTTTCCAAGTGTAAGGCCGGGCTACTATACTAAGGCCAAGAATTATTATAATTACTATTGAATATGAAATGATCCTAAGAGATTTATAATATATTTATATAAATTTGATAATTGGTATAATTAATTATTTCATCTTACTATCATGCCAAAAGAAAAAAAAACAAAAATACACAACGCGAAACTATTTGTTTGCTGAGCAGTGTGGCTGAGTAATTGCTCAGGTTTAAAGAGAGACTTAAATCATTTTTTCTACTCACATGCTCCTCATAATAAAAGAGAGCAACTTACATACAGCATCCCACGCTGGAAGACTCCTGGTGTTGGTGTGTGTCGCTGTAATCATGAAAGAGAGCAATTATTCCTGACCACGGCGAAAGCTCGCTCACAGCATGTACCATGCACTGCGACAAATCTTTGTGTGTTTAAACTCAGCGTGCACTTCTAAATAAAAATGACTTATTAGTATTAGGTATACAGTAAACTACTTTATAAATACACGGCTAAATACCGACTCAATTTCCTTTTTATCTTGTATTTAACTAATTTTAATTTTAGTGTAATTTACTTTAATCAATTTGCTCGAACTCGCCGAACGGCACACGCGCGTGTGTTTTGTCTTGCACAACGGTGAAATTAAACAGCTCATAACGGCAGTTTTTTCTGCATGTAGCTTTGCACGTAAATTAATATTTTACACTGTTCAACAAAGAACACAAAAAGGAAATTGTTGGGGTCCCATGTAGGCATCAAATAGAATCAAAAATCATTTACTAAGAAATTAGAATGTGCTCCAAAAGATTAACACCGGTCTCAAATGCGCGACCAACCACCTGAGTTGAATCCAGCGAATCCGAAATCTGGTTTAATATTTTGGTTTGTAGGCATGTCCACAGACACGTAGAGAGTATCCACATTCAATGATCCACTCCGTGGCGGACCGTAGCTTAATTATCCACAAGTCCTCTTCCTGCGAGGCTTCACACTAATCGTAGTACTACAAGGAGGAATTTGCGTTGTTCCTGGATCTCACACGCACGCAATATTGTTTTGTTTACTGAGATGGTCATTATCAACATTTTTGAATCGAATAATGTTACTACACCTCCACTATCCAAACAAGGACAAGGGTATGGGGACATGTAGTCATTCATAACAGCAAATAACTGCTGTATCAGAAGTAGTTGACTTCAAAATTTGAAAGCCTGTACAGCTGCAAATTTAAACTGAATCAGGCCCCACGTTGGGCGCCAATAAAATATAATTATAAGTGTTGGCCACTTAATTTTCATGCACTTTCCTTTTGCATATAAATATTCAAGTTTTCGTTCGCAATTTTGCAGTTATGCGTTTGTTGCTCCTGTTGACGGCGCTGCTGGCGCTACAGCTGGCTAATGGCCAGGATTACTGCTTTGGCAAGGATAAGACGCGGGAGCAGACGCATCATTTCGCCACAAAGACAGCCTATCAGCGTGTCAAGGGCACCGATATGGACAAACAGTATCAGGTGCCTGACTGTGAGCCCAAGAAGATGTGGATCTTTCACAGGCACGGAACTCGACAGCCATCATCAAGCACTATCGATAGAGCAAGTCAATTGGAGGGCGTAAGTCGTCCACAATCTTTGAATACTTTGCCTATATTAAAAGATTTTTTTTTAGATTCGGAATCAGATTGTGAAAAACTATGAGAGCAAAAAGCCAGCGACGAATGCTTTGTGCCAGAAAGATTTGGCAGCCATCAAGAACTGGAAGTGGAACACCAGCATCACAAAGGACATCGAGGAGCACCTGACCACCCAGGGCTACGAGGATCTCCGCGGCACTGCCGAAGCCTATAAGAAATACCATCCTACAGTGCTGCCCACCAACTACAACGATTCCTACTACCTGGCAAGCCTGATAAGTCCTGATCCTCATTCCATTTGGTGCTAATAATTCCTGCTACCTTCCAGTTCCGTCACACGGATACCCAGCGCACCAAGGAGAGCTTTAAGGGCTTCACCGAGGGTCTGTTTGGAAACAACACAGTGGTAATTGCAGCGGATATTCCCAAGAAGGATCTGCTGCTGCGTCCCTACGATTCCTGTTGGTACTACACGGAAAGGAAGAATAACTACAAGGCCGAGTATAACAAGTATCGTACGAGCATCATTTGGCATCGCACCATGGCTGATATTACGGAAAGACTTGGGTGGGTATTATTCAGCTACTGCTTTTGAATGGTGTATTCATTTTGAGATAAAAACATATTATTTATTCAACCAAACTCAAACTAAGTCGAACATTTTTTGTCTTTTAGTTTCACATATTTGGCTGACAAGGATATTGAGCTTATGTTTGATATTTGCCGCTTTGAGCAGGCCTGGGAGGTGAATGGGACCAGTGCGTGGTGCGGCGCCTTTCTGCCGAAGGAGGTGACTGTGCTGGAATACGCCGAGGATCTGAAATACTATTACGGATCGGGATATGGATATGACGGGAACAAGAATTACACTTGTCGTGCCGTGCAGGATATGTTGACAAGATTGAGCAGTCCCGTCTCCCCGCATGTGATCGCCTACTTTGCACATTCGACGGGATTGCAGATGCTGCTCGCGGCACTGGGAATCAATAAGGATGATGTTCATCTGCGTGCGGATAATTACAATTCGATGACAAGTCGTCGCTGGAAGACCAGTTTGCTGGGTCCATTTGCTGCTAATTTTGTCGCCGTCAAATATGACTGCCCCAAGGCGCCGGAGAAGGAGAAGGTTGCCTTCTTCCTCAACCAGAAGGCCGTGGAGCTAGACTGGTGCAAGGTGGGTCTGTGCGATTGGTCGCAGGTCCTGGAACATTACAAAGCTATCTCGGAGGCCAATTGTGATGAGTACTATTGCCGGTCGGGCGCAACGGCTGGACGTGCCTCGTTGCTGGTTACCGCCTTGATCGCTGCCATTGTCTACTTAATGCACTAGATAATCTTGTTTGGTTTATTAATTTCAAATGTACAAAGTTCGTACCAAAAATCAATGCAAGCGACACTTTCTACTTTTTCTAACTAATTAACTAATTCTTACTAACTCTTTCAAATTATTTTTGGTCTAATTGGGTTTTTCTGGGTTTTCCCCAATTCATGCAACAAATGTTGGACCAATTTGCTTTTAAATACCCCCAGAAATAATAATTTTAATCTTTTTAATCTTCCTTATTTTAAATATATTTATAATTTTTATATTATTTAAATTAAATTAAATTAAATTTCTTAAGCTTTCTGTATTTTTGGAGTCGACTGACTTTTAGTCGACAATAAATAAATAAATAAATCTCTCGCACTAAACATTTTGTTTAGTCACAAAAAATATATACACACACACACAAATACCTTTCTCTAATTAATAAATTAATTATTAAACTCCTGCTTATGACAACTAAATACAGATGTAACAGTTAGCTTTATATAAACTATGTAATTAAACGATTTTAAGAATTGTGCGCATTTTATTATTTGTTGCAAACTGTTGGAAATTTAAATTTAAATTTAAATTTGGTTACAGAGTCATCGATTTGTTATTGTTATCGCTGGCGCAGTCGCTGGAGTCGTTGTGACTATCAAAAATGTGGCCAGAGTATGGCAGCGCTGTTGAGAGATGGCAACGCCTCAAGTCTTTTGCCGCGCATATTCAAAAGGATTTAAATGGTTTAAAAAGCTAAATTGATTTGTTTCAACATTTTGGCTATATAAACAGAAGAAATACCTGTTGCACATTGTTGAGTATTGTTAGTGGACTTTGAATTGATTTTAATTGGCAACAGCAAAATGGAAAGGGTTTTTGTTTTGTTAACCATAAGAGCATTTTTCAAGTGCGGTTTTAATCAGCTTATATTATCTAACTTGTTGTGTATGTGTTTTTTACTTTAACTTTAAAGTGAAAGTAGACAAATCCTTTTTAAGTGGCTTGAAAAACGGCAACTACGTGTATTCTCTTTTGGTGCGTTACAACAATTTTTCGTCTTTTTTTGTTTTATTTTTGAGACGTCACGTGCTTCCTGTTAAATGTTCTAATGATGCGTATTAGACCAGACTAAGTGCCACTCATAAGTGCCGCACAACACTCGCACACACACACACGCACATGCACACCTTACTTTCACCTGCTTTCAGCCTTCAACTTTGACACCGAATTTTACGCAATATGCGTTTTTTATTTCTCTTCACTTCTGCTCTGCTAGTTGAACGCTGTGCGTTGTCCTGGCAGCCAAAGGGACAGACGGAGTTTTGTCCTCTCCACTTTTCTACTCCCCTCTGCCCTCATGAGCGTTGTCTTTTTCCCACTCCTGTCTACACTTCTCTGTGTGGGTGAAGCCAAAGTGCTTTATAGTTACTTAGACGTCAGCTGGACAGAGCTGTGTGTGTGTGTGTGTGTGTGTGTGTGTGTGTGATAGTGAGGGGGACGGGGGAGTCTGTGTGTGTGTGTACATGTTTATATATGCCCCAGAGCAGATTGGTGCGCTCGGCTACCATTTTGCGGACAGCGTTTTTCATTAGCCCAAATAACAGCCCGACTACAAACAAGTGCATAAATCAGCAGCAAAAATTTAGATTCGCGAAAATTTACACAAAACTTTGTAATTCTCAAGTGTATCCAGCTGTTCAAATAGGCAAACGATGACTGCTGCCTCTGGCAGACTCATACACTTGACAAAAAAGTTGGTCTAGTTACGTGTAACATAAACTTACCTGAAGGGAATTCTATTTATAAACCATATTTAAAGTTGTTTCTTAAGTGTGTTTTTTAAAGTTTCGATTCTCAGAGTTACCTAATACAAAATGTGATCTGGGATATATAAAATCAGCTTACCTTCAGATCATTTTTGATTATTTATCGAGAGTTTTTGCAAAGTTTAAGTAATACCCATTGGAAACTTTTATCACAAATTCCAGCATTGTTTTACATAATACCAAAAGGTCTTATTTTCCATAAAACCAAAGTTATTTTCTATGATTTGAATATTTTTTCTAAGTTACCCTTTTCTCACAGTGTACGTAGATGGTCGTGTAACTCGAGTTCATCGAGCCACACAAAATTTAGGGATAGTTTTGTCGTAGCTTCAGTTAATGGCCGCTCATTTGGGCCGCAGTCAGCTATGAATAAGCAATTTTTTTTCGGGCACAAGTTTGGAAATCTAACTCCGGGATGCTTTAGACCCCAATCCCTTACCCTCACCTTCCCCATAAAACAAGGAAAAAGGCCGAAAGGGCATCAAACAGGTAGAAGTAATTTGAGCCATTTTTGCTGGACCTTGTGTAAACCGGAGCTGAGTTTTGGGCTTTGAACTGCTCAGCCTAGCTAATTGGTTAATTATTATGCTTCGACTCTAGGCCAAGTCAGCTGGACTGTAAGCTGGCCAAGAAGACTGCAAATGTTACGTAATTGCATAACTGACAACTGACAAAATTTGAACGATTTACGGAGCACAATTGTAGTAAGGGTATGCCATTTGATTGACCACATAAAAGCCACAGCTGTTCGAGACATTTTCCAACATTTCCAAGAAATCCATAATAACTTTTCTGATGAAACACACATGCACACACACACACTCACACACACACACACACACATGTGTGCATGTGTGTGACAACAACAAGCACAATCATTTTTGACTTCAGCACATTTTCAGGTAAAATAGCTTCAAAGCAGAAGTTTATTTTTAACATGACCACAAAATTGTGTAATTTTAGTTGGACTTAGGTTATGTACTTGTACAACATATACACTGAGAGAAAATTGAAGATATACATTAGGCTGTCAAGCCGGAATTGAAACTTTACAGCAAATGAAACCAGAAACGAAATGCGAGTCAATTTGACACCCAACATTTTGCTGCTCATATCGCAACTAATTTTCGCCAAGTGTAACTGCTAAAATGGTCAGCTTTGCAGGTGTTGGATTTGGCCAATCTTTGGGTCAGTTATAGCAACAATATATGACATATTTTTGCACTCGTGTCTCACTTTAATTAGCTTGAAATGAAAGCAACAGCAACAAAATATTTATTGTTGTTTTTCCTATTTCCCATTCAAAATCTAAAGTTATCTCGGCCATTTTGTCCATTTCAAAATTCAACAATTTAAGCTGCTTAATGTTGACAGTTTTTGTAGCTGCCATAAAAATGGAAAGCAAACAGCAAGCAAGGAAAATGCTCAAGTTTTATGGAAAATATTTTTCATTTCATAAAAATACAAAATTTTTGCTGGTATTTTTAGAGTTCAATTAGCTGGACTACATCCAAATTTCAGGATATGCAAAGGCAGTGCAATGAGTGCTGACGGGGGGTGGAGCAGGTGGAGGAGGATGATGAAGTGGAGGTGGAAGATGAGCAGGAGGAGGGGAGTATTCCTATCGTATGCTGCATGCCACACTGATTAAAGGACGACCATCAAAGGCGACGCTGAAGTGTCTCGTAAACGCATTTTAAAGCACAAAGCTTGTATGAGCCATCTTATATTTTGTACCAAAATAAATGGCTTATAGAGCTCTAAAGCAACCTCAACAATATGACACACACACACACACACACACACACACGAATGCATGGCTTACGTATTTTGGCCAGATAGTAGACTAAATACTCTTAGCCTGTAGTCAGCTTAATTTAAACAAAATCCACTTTGCTGTATTTTTATGGTACTTTTAAGGCGATCTTTTAACGGATAACTAGAAATCTGGGAGAGTAGATTGAGCAAAGAAAGTGAACAGATGGGCAAAGGATATGTGCTCAGCTGGCTATGCTGATCGCGGATGTCAACCACATTTATTTTTAACCACAAAAAATTATATTGCACGCTGCGAGGGTATTTAAATGAGATGAGTGACGGGCAAACACTTACCCACAAGCAAATATGTATATGTATATAAATGTGTATGTATGTATGTGTGTATAACGCCTGCAGTGATTTTTGCTCATTTCAAGCAATACATTTGTGTGTGTGTGTGTGTGACAGCCGAGGCTATGATGCAGAAATTAAATTTCAGAAATATGCAGCAGTTTTATTTTTAACAATTCAGGCTCAGCTGTCAAAGAAAGTTCGTTCAGCAAAAAGGACTTTTTACATAAATTCCAATCAAATGGTATGCGATTGAGATCCTTGCTTAATATTCAAAATATTACTTTGAGTACAACACAACTTTGTTGACATTTCACTTGCGTATGTTATTAAATTTGTACTTACTTGCAGTCACTTATAAACACACACAGTCAGACGGACAGACAGACGGACAGACAGACGGACGGACACACTGTCGTTGCTTTGCCAAATGTCCTTCCGGCTAGTGCTCCAAAAAATGTTTGCCTGATTGCTGTCATTGTTGTTGTTGCCTGTTGCCTGTTGCTTGCTGCTGGTTGTTTCTTTGATTCCTGTTATTTTCTGTTATTTTCTGACATTTTACGTTACACCGTTATTTAATATGCAATAAGCGGGGCTGTCAGAGACACTCTTCAAATCTCATTTCTCATTTGCCCATTTCACTTCCCTCTCTTCTTTGCATTAGTTGCGTCTCTGCCAAAATCATTTACTCGTATTCTTTGCACCGCTCTTTTGTCGCTTATCGTTGATTTGATCACACATATGTTATGGTGTTTGCGTGTGCACTCAGAGAAATTAGCTGTTTTAAGTCCACATTCTGACACATAAATTAAATTTCTCTTTGATTCCTTTGATGATCAACAGTTATAAAATAATTCTGACGCTTTAAATATTTAATTTTTCTATTATATTTTTTTTCGAGTGTATAAATATTTACTTTTTGTGGCTTTTATTGCAAACGAATTGAGTTGCGAGGCAAATTTGTTGTTTAATTGGGTTGCTCGCATTGAAAACGCTCCTTGGCTTGCGGCGCATTTAATTCAATTTCTTGCAATTGACTTAATAATTAAAAAGTGCGAAAATATGTAAAGCGAGAAACAGTTACTGCAATTTTTCATCAGCAGCTGCAGCAGAAGGAGCGAGAGAGAGAGAGAAAGAGACAGAGATTGAGAAAGCGCAAGAGAAATCAGCCAAAGTAATTTATCTTGAGTGCTCACTTAATGTTTCATGTTGCTGTTGTTGTTGCTATTGCTGTTGTTGTTGCTGTTGCTGTTGTTGTTGCTGTTGTTGTTGCCGTTGTTGTTGCTGTTGTTATTGCTGTTGTTGTTGCTGTTGTTGTTGCCGATGAGTCGAATTAACGCGCAAGTGCATTAATTAAGCCTTAAAGGCAGCCAAGGCAACGAACTCCTGGCGTTGGCATTAATATGAATATAAAATGAACTTAAAGCGCCCCACCCGATTTTCATATTGGATTACAAATGGGGCAACTTCAGCTATCAAGCCAAAAATCGTATATAACTTTCACTAATTGGGTCTACAATAAAGAGTCCTTTTATGGACACTAATTTGTTGGTGAACGATAGGGTAACCCTAAGCAACAAGTTGTCCGAGCAAGCAAAATAAATACTAAAGTAAAAGAAGGCCCATATAGAGCACAAATTGGGTATACGCAAAGTGAGCATAAAGTGGTGAATATACACTCAAAAAAATAATCGCTCTACACTTTTGTAAATTGCCTTATTATTCAGAAGTGAATTTCTAATAATTGTGCTTTTCGCTTTATATATTATTTTCAGAGTGGAATTTGCTAAAATTTAGAAAAAAGTTGTCAAATTTGCAGGCTGTTAGTTTTTCTAAAAATAATGGTTATTATATGTACTTATTAAAATTGCGAAAATATTAAAAAAATATAGAAAATTGCCAAAATTTAGTTATTGTTGTTTTGGGGCAAGCCTTTCTAAATTTGAATGGTGTTTGAGAAATTGTTTCTAAACATTTGAAAAACATTGTTTTTGAGCAATATTCTTTTCAGGGCGATAGCTTTCCGAGTGTAATGACTAAAATCAAGCAACAAGTGGACCGAGCAGTAAAGTAATATAAGTAATAAGTACTCAGAGTGAACCACTCAAATTACTTTACTAGAAAAGGGAACTTTATGCCCCAAAAATATGCAAGAAGCGAACAGCTTTAAAGTGAACACAAATTGTTGGCTGCAATAAAAGATGCGCTTTATTCAAGGAAACAAACTTCAACAAACAAGAATGGCAAAATCCAAATGAATTCCAAATTTGAAAAGTTTAGAATCTGTAACGGCGAACGGCGCGATACTGATAGCCATCGCTGTTGAGGACAGCGCTCTCGCCATCGACGGGTCCTTCGACTACGTCCTCATTCCCAATTGGTGGCAGATATTCTGGAGCGGCCTGCTTGATCTCCAACTGCATGTCCTCCATGGGTTGCTTGTAGTGATAGCCATCGTCGCGCAGCTCGGCTGTGGGCACATCTGCCTGGGGCTGCTGCTGCTCCTCCTCCTCCTCGACGGCGACAGGCGCTTCAGTTTCCAGCTGGGGCGCTGCCTCAGTGCTGACTGGCGGCAGATAGTCACGTGCCACCTTGGGCACAACGGCAGCGACAACCTCCTCGGTATCATCGATGGGCGCAGGAGCATCAGCTGGAGCTGGAGCTGCCTCTGCTGCTGGTGGCAGATACTTGTTGCTTGGCGGCGGCAAATATTGAGTAGCAGGCAGATGGGACACATCGCGACGATTGCGATGACGCAGCTTCAGGCGGCGCACAGTGCGATATTCGTATCCCTGCTCGCCACGCACTGCACTCGGCTCCTCCACGCCACCATCCTCTGGCAGCATTGAGTCCATTGCCGGTGGCACATACTCCAAGGGAACGTTGGCATCCATCGACATCAGCTCGGAGACATCGCGACGCAGACGCAGTTGCGACGAATCCTGGGGTGCAGCCAAGGCAACGCTGGCCACGGCGGACAGGGTGAAAACACTGCTGAGCGAGAAGATTTTCTGGAAATAGGTAAATGAAGAAGAGAAAATAAAGGTTAATGCTCGTGTATATATATCCCATAATCCAGGCTGGAGTCGGACCATTTTCGTTCTTTCTTGGTTTTGCTTAACGGATTTTGGGTTAAAGGCGTCTGGCAATTAAAAGTTGCTGCGACTGTTTGATGGCTTTGCTCTAGCAAACCGTCGAATTTATAGCCAAAAAACTTTTTCAGCCTTAGCTTTTGGCTCACGCTTCATCTTCGTCTTCGTCAGCTCCAGTTTCAGCTCCAACTTAATTAAAAATCTTCAAAAAAGGCACCTTTTGCTTTGGCTCAATGTTTTTTTTGTTTTTGTTATTGTTATTGTTGCGTTCATTTTTTGTTTCGCTTTGAGTCCCACTTGAGATTAAACTGCGTGGTCAGGTCTTTTACAGCAACAGCTTTGGCTATGGCTTTGGCCTCATCTATATGTCTCTATATCGAGTATTTGAAATGGCTTATGAGTTTGCCTTTGGCTTAGTCTTTGCCTTGCACTTGTTATCTCTTCTGGCTGCAATGTCAAGTAGAGCAGCGAGTTGGCCTGCTTGACCTCTCCAACGGGTTGTACTCAGCATGCCAAATAAATAAGGGGTATGTTGCGTGTGCATAAAGTATGTACTTCTATCAGTCTTGTAGAGTGACACTAAAGTATCTAAATCAAAATAAAGTAAATCAAATAAAGTGTACTTTGACTAATCAAACAGAAACACAGAATGTTTTTCAGTTTTTACATATTTTGTGCAAAGTTTTCATATTTTATATCCTAGCTGTTGCAAAGTATCTAAATTATTGCTGGAGACATTTACGACCCTCTCGGGACTTACATGTCTCGGCAAAAGAGTGTTTCAAAGTCATAACTTGTCTTCAGTAGATTTCGTAGCTATATTTTAGCTACTTAAGTAGTTTAGCTTTTTATACTCTGAACTCATTAAAGTTGGTTTGACAGGGTATAATGTAGCCTGGCAAAAGTATGTAACAAGCAGAAGGAAGCATATTGGACACAGGATCAAGAGCATAGAAGTTCAAGCCATGTTTGCCTATTTATCGCACCGACATTAGAGTCATTCAAATTTATCGATAACTTTCATCGTTTGACGAATATTGACACAAATCGATTACCGGTTACCAATAAAACCCAAAATATATCTTTTTTACATACGTACACACATAACATACATACATGCACACACATACATACATAAATAGATATCTACATACATTGAGTGTAATCGAATTATTCTTGGCCTTTTTTTTTTCATCTGCACAACTGTATGAATAAGTAGTTACTTAAGTCCAGGGTATCTCCTAGTCAAGCACCCTCGACTTCGGCATTCTTACTGTATTTTTTTGCTCTGTTGAGGTGTTAATTTTGGCATCACGTGAAGCTGTGCGGAAGTACTTCACTTATTTATAGGCCTCGCATACATTCATGAGACTGAAGAGCTCTATTCAAAAAAATCTGAAGTGGGCGCTTGGATTTGGCTTTGGGCATGTTGCCCCCCTTCACTCCGTCACCAGCTTCACGTCAACAACCGTCAACGGCTGTCGCATTGGTTATGAAAACAAATTATAATATATTAAATATACATTTCGAATCCTTCGTTGCTGTCGGGTCCTGTGTGCGTCGTGTGTGTGGCTGTTTTTGGGCAGCCATCAAATGGCCATCAGCGACTTGTTGCGCAAATAATTTATTGATTAAATTTATTATGATGGCGGCTGGCTGGCTGTCGAAATATGAATTTAAACAGTCATTAAATAGTCATAAATATAATTAAAATACACACACACCCTCACACACACACACATACACACACACACACAGCCAGAGCTGCGTATACGTAATTTCATAAATGACAAACAGAATTCGAATACAAAATAGTGAAAACTGAAACTGGAATTGTTAATGAACTGTTTTGGTCATGGCTGTGACAGTGGGCGTGGCATTTGGGCGTGGCAGCTGCAGCTGTCTATTATTTGACACACGCAAATTGGGTCAACAAAAGAAGGGAAAATTTGACCGTATCTTAAACACACATATCCATAAAATTCCTGACAGCAAACCTATTCCTTTTTGCTCCCAGCTACTAAATCATTCGTTTGCTCTTTTTAGCTGCTTAAAAGGCGGCTACAATATGCCACATGCTACGCACACTGGCGCCTAAAAGACAGCAGCAGCAACATTTTTTTGCCCCAACTTGTTGCTGGCCAAAATGGCAGCTGCCTGGAGCAGTTTGGTTCATTACTTATGCTGCCTTCTTTGCCGAGAAGACCACTCATGTGCAGTATTTTATGTTCCTACTCTCTCTGTTTATGTGTGTGCGTGTGTGTGATAGGTGTATTCGGTGAATACGGGCATAATTTATGGTACTACGTTCACAAAAACCAGTAAACCCAACTTGGACGAGAGTGCTCGACTTGCCACACACCATTTGGAAACGTGTTATGAGTACGCAATGTGAAATATATTTATTTAAGAGAGAGAGAGAAGCTGAGTGAGCTGGGAAAACATAGATCAGTTAGATAAATATATATATATATATAGAAAGAGAAGCTATGAGTTCAAAAAGTACTAAATTTCTTCTGCATAGTTTAAATTTATAATTTTAATTTTACTTTTACTTTTTGCTATTGAAACTTACTTTTGCTATGCATGGAATCTGAGGCAGTAGGGAAAAGTTGGAGATAGAACAAGATGGAGAAAGATGGACAGAGAGAGAGAGAGAGAGAGAGAGAGAGAGAGAGAGAGATGTCTGAAATGTGTAACATTTTTGATACCCATTACTAAACATACTTAAGTCCCAGTCCAAGTCGAGTCTATGAATTCATGAAGTCCAAAATATCTTCTGCATAGTTTAAAGATTTCTCTTTCATAATTTTCCTCAACTTTTTTGGATTTTTTCGCTATTTCTACTTCGCCTTCTGCTTCAGTTTTCCCTTTTTTTTTGCTAGTTTTACCTCTTCTGCTTCTCCTTTGGGTAAGGCAAAAGATATCGCAAAATATATATATATAGAGAGAGAGAACGTGTATAGCTGAAATGCTCCAAATCAATAAATAATAAAATAAATAAATTACAAAAATGTCAGTTTAAGTTCAAGAGTTCAAAAGGCCGATAAGTATCTGTTGCATGCTTTAACCTTTAACCTTTAACCCTTGGCATTTTCATATTTTTCTTTTACTGGTTTTTGTTAAATCAACATTTTACTTCTCGTACTTTCTTTTCTGTTTATTCTTCTCCAAATGCTGCATCCATTTTTTCTTTTACTCTTGTTACTCTTCCACCCACTTCTCATTCTACTTTTAGCTTAATCTTTCTTCACTTCTTCTACTTCTTTTCTGCTTCTATTTGTACTTTTACTTTTTGTTTATCTTTCAACCACTTTTACTTCTGCTTTTACTTTCCAATAACCCTTTCCCATGCTGCTCGCTTACAGGGTATCTGAAGCAAGGCGGCAACAACAGCTCGAATCTGTTGTGCTATAAATTGTGTGTGCCTCATTGATTTTTCTCATGTGCCACTCTTGACTTGTGATTTTATTTAAAAGCGATTTTTATGTCTATTTTGCTTGGCATTTGCCCAAACCAGTAGAGAAACTTTCCGCTTGTTTGCTGTGTTTGCCAGTTTTGCGGTCAGGTTAATGTTGTTGTTGTTGTTGTAGTTTCTGTGTCGATAAAAGGGCAACAGCTTAGAGAAGCTCCCAGCGGCTCATCGACCATTAGCTGCTGTAAAGTTAACCTGAGATCCTCCTCCTGCACTAGCTGAGACTGTGGACCAGCCGCGGGCATTGCAAAAACTTGAAAATATTTGCGCGCCAACGAGAAAAGGGCAACGAGCCAAACAAAAGGCTTGCCCCGTCGTCCTTGGCGCTTGGTCCTTGGCCGTGGACCGGTTTATGCAAATGTTGTCGATGCTTGTGTGCTCAGCACTTGTCCGAGTTGTAGTAGATAGCAGCCGCAAGCTGCTGTCGGCCAGCGACTTGATGCCGCATTTATTAAGTTAAAATATTTATATATTTTAGGCTGGCTGCAAAAAACGAGCAGCAGCTAAAGAAAAGGGTTTTTTTTTTCTTGGTTGGCCTCATATCGATTCGCCAAATCTATTTACGAAATTTAAATTGCTTCTTTACAGCTGCCGCAAAGCACGACATGGACATGAGAATCCTTTTTAGGCCAACAAATTGTTGTGACAAGGACACGCACACGAGGACACGCTCACTTATTTGCCATCAATCAATTCAGGCATTCTGCATACGCAGTACTTGCTCCTTATGTTTATTAATTGGATGTTAAATTTAACAGAGACACTTAAAGACGCAAAACATTTAAAGTCCTCAATCAGGACTTCTAATTAAACCGGGGCTGGTTGGCACATATCTCAATGCAGACGGACAGCTAATGTGGCACACGTCACTTTATTTTGACAGAGCCATTGAAAATTGATGAGCTGCTAGAATGAGCAATGAGAACACACTCCACACACACACACACACACACATAGACACACACACACACACATAGACACATCCAGCGACATTATGACACATAAATCCATAAGCTATTTCGGCAGCTGTCAGTTAAAGCGTAATGGGATTGACAAAGTAAAAATGTCATAGGACGGCAATCATTTCTGCTTTTTCGCACTTTGCAAAAATGCTGCCGAAAAATTGGCTTATGGAGAAAATCTGTGGAAATCTGACAAAATCTACAGCTACAAATGTAAGAGTGTGCGAGTCGAGAGAGCTCGACTGGGAAAAACCGATTTCCCGATTTTCTCCGGTGTTGCTCAGCATTGTTGGCTGAAATTATTACAGCGCATCAATATAATGTCAAAATCCAATTAAAAAGAAAATTATTAAGAATTGAGTTTTATTGTTATCGTCTATCGCTTGTTATCGATTTTCTCGAAATCGGGGAAATAAATTTGATTTGCGATTGGCATGCTATTTATTTCTAATTTGAGCTCTTATTGAGACTTTCAGAATGTCATGGTTAAATCTTTATTGCTGATTATGCTGATCAAGAATATATATAGCTAATGTTTACGTAGAAGCTTCCTTTTGCCATCAAAACTCGGACCAAAAGTCGACTAGCTTCAAGCAAAATAGCCAACACTTAGTTGTGAATGTCACTTGTCACTTGAAAATACAAACGACAATGCTACCTGCAACATTTATAATGCATCTTCAGTTGTGCGACCCCAAACCCACCCCCTCCCCTGAGCACACTTTTGGCCAACTGCGGAAGCCGCAAAAAAACTGCCAAACTGCCAAAAATATAGCCATAAATATTTATAAACTTTAAGAAGAGCCCAAAAAATCGATGGCAGTGCTCAGGTTTCTTGTTTGTTGTGGGGTCAGGGGTCATGCCCGCAATTTCAGTTGCCAGGTGTCCGTTGCCACCTGCTGGCTGCCCCAAGTTGAAGTGTTATTGTCTATGCATATTTAAAATTCAATTTAGTTTGAAGCGTGTTCAATAAAAACCCAATGAAAATCGAATGCTTAGCAATTAGAGGCAAGAAGGACACGCAGCAGGACACAAAAAAAAAAAGTGCCATGTCCTGTGCATAATTATGTGTAATCCTTATAAGCAATATAATAATTAATCTATTTATACACAGCGACTACAAAGACCAAGTGAGAATGTTGCAGTTGGGCTTAGCTGACTGCGAAATACTCTGGTTCCATAATAAGTCACAGAACAGGGTGGGTGAAATACCGATCTTTGATGGAGGATTCTAGTAATCTACTTCCTGATACTTTGGCTCTTAAAATGCTCAACATATAGGCTTTATCGATTTGCGAATATCGATTTTTATCGATTTCATATACTCCTAGTTGCATCCCAATTTGCACACTTGTTGCATGACTGACATTGCGTAAAACCTGTAGACTCTTGCGGCTTCGCTGTCAGTGTATAAAAATGGCGAAGCGTACAAATCAGGAGCCAAGTGCACAGCCCAAAGGATGTTGAACCGAAAAGGATGCTTATCCTTTGTGAGTAACATATATGGTACAGCTAACAGAGGATGCTTATCCTTTGTGAGGTATTTCGTAGAGTTAACAGAGTACTTCCAATTAGCTGAGCAGTCAGTTGTTATAATTAACTTGGTCTACACTCTGCCTGTGCTCAACGTTGCGTATGCGCAATATTCTCCTCTTGCGGTTGACTTTGATGGCTGCCCCAGGTACGGGATGAGGGGCAAGGTGTTGCCTTGCCACAAAGTCATATTTCATGAAAAATCAGACAGCATGTAGGTTAAAAGAAATTGCAGGGGGTAGGGTGAGGGGTGAGGGGAGAGTGGTTTTGTGGCGCACCTGAGGCACTGTTAATTTCCCCAGACACCTTGCAACGCGCTGTTGCAGCCTCTAAGAAACCAAATGAAAATTAAAATGAAAACAAATAAAGACAAACACGAAACACGAAACAGGAATCAAAGATGGTCACAGGCCAACAAGGGTCAACAAGGAGCAGCAAGGAGCAACAATAACAATTTGATTTTTGTTTGCTTTTAGCCAGTTTTGTTGGTTTGTTTATTTGTCTGCCTGTTTGTTTTGCCCTGTTTACGCTGAATGGCAATTTGCGGGCAGAAATGCTGAGGGGGCAGCTTTCGCAGGATGTCTGGTTGACTATTTAATTTACATTTAAATTCTTGGCAAGTTGCAGCTGCACCAAAAGTTTTCCATCTGTTTTTTTTCGTTCGACTCTCCATTTGGGTTCATTGCACAGAACACAGACAGGATATTGACTCCATTTCAATTAGAGCAAATTAGAGATGAGGGGGTGGAAGGGGGATTAAGCTTGAATGATTTATGCTTTTTAATTGGATTTCCTTTTAGCCGTAAATCGACGCGTCTTCAATTTCAAGTTTTATTTCATCTTCAATTACTTTTAATTATTCGGAATTTGTTTTGCGTTTGCCGTGCAACTTTTTAATGCATAATATGATACAACAACAACAACAACAAGCAACAACAACAACAAGCAACAGCAACAATTGTCGCTTAAGCGAGTTTTGTGCGGCGTTGACTCGAATTCAATTTGAATGGCAAACAGACAGAATCACAACAAACACACAGACACAACACACACACACCGACACACAAAGGACTTTCGAGTGTCGAAAAGAGCGCGACTTGACTCTGTGTGTTTGTTGTTTATTTGTTTGCGTCTGTGTTGATGTTGGCGTTTTTGTTATTGTTGTTGCAGTTGTTAGAAGCCAAATGGCTTTCAATTAAAACTGTAGCCTAGCAGCAGCAGTTGTCATTTTAATTAGTTTGCCAACTGACGTAGGCCAATAAATATCTGCCTACAGGGTGTACTCCCGAAGCAACAGGGTGTGACAGTTGGACTGCTGCAACCGTTTAATTGCTTTCTCTTCAGCTCTGTGCCTGGGGGTATTCCATTTAATTTTGATAACAGTTTTGCCCCTAAATCAATCGTACATTTAAAGTTGAAAACGTGAATCGTCGGAAGACAAGTAAAAATTATAGTCTGAAAATCGATATATCGATATATGGGCATAGGTCGAAACTTCAAAATGCCAAAACTTCGTCAAAACTCAACTGATTTTAAAAAGCGAGGGCTTTTTGATCATAGTTTTGCCCGTAAATCAATCGTACATTTAAAGTTGAAAACGTGATATTAGGTCAGAAGACAAGTAAAAATCATAGTCTGAAAATCGGTATATCGATATATGGGCATAGGTCGAAACTTAAAAATGCCATAACTTCGTCAAAACTCAACGTATTTTAAAAAGCGAGGGCTTTTTGATCATAGTTTTGCCCCTAAATAAATCGTACATTTAAAGTTGAAAACGTGAAACGTCGGAAGACAAGTAAAATTAATAGCCTGAAAATTGATATATCGATATATGGGCATAGGTCGAAACTTCAAAATGCCATAACTTTGTCAAAACTCAACTGATTTTAAAAAGCGAGGGCTTTTTAATCATAGTTTTGCCCCTAAATCAATCCTACATTTAAAGTTGAAAACGTGATATTAGGTCAGAAGACAAGTAAAAATCATAGTCTGAAAATCGGTATATCGATATATGGGCATAGGTCGAAACTTCAAAATGCCAAAACTTCGTCAAAACTCAACTGATTTTAAAAAGCGAGGGCTTTTTGATCATAGTTTTGCCCCTAAATCAATCCTACATTTAAAGTTGAAAACGTGATATTAGGTCAGAAGACAAGTAAAAATCATAGTCTGAAAATCGGTATATCGATATATGGGCATAGGTCGAAACTTCAAAATGCCATAACTTTGTCAAAACTCAACTGATTTTAAAAAGCGAGGGCTTTTTGATCATAGTTTTGCCCCTAAATCAATCCTACATTTAAAGTTGAAAACGTGATATTAGGTCAGAAGACAAGTAAAAATCATAGTCTGAAAATCGGTATATCGATATATGGGCATAGGTCGAAACTTCAAAATGCCAAAACTTCGTCAAAACTCAACGTAGATTAAAAAGCGAGGGCTTTTTGATCATAGTTTTGTCCCTAAATCAATCGTGCATTTAAAGTTGAAAACGTGATCTGAAGTCGGAAGACAAGTAAAAATTATAGTCTGAAAATCGGTATATCGATATATGGGCATACGTCGAAACTTCAAAATGCCATAACTTTGTCAAAACTCAACTGATTTTAAAAAGCGAGGGCTTTTTGATCATAGTTTTGCCCCTAAATCAATCCTACATTTAAAGTTGAAAACGTGATATTAGGTCAGAAGACAAGTAAAAATTATAGTCTGAAAATCGGTATATCGATATATGGGCATACGTCGAAACTTCAAAATGCCATAACTTTGTCAAAACTCAACTGATTTTAAAAAGCGAGGGCTTTTTGATCATAGTTTTGCCCCTAAATCAATCCTACATTTAAAGTTGAAAACGTGATATTAGGTCAGAAGACAAGTAAAAATCATAGTCTGAAAATCGGTATATCGATATATGGGCATAGGTCGAAACTTAAAAATGCCATAACTTCGTCAAAACTCAACGTATTTTAAAAAGCGAGGGCTTTTTGATCATAGTTTTGCCCCCAAATCAATCGTACATTTAAAGTTGAAAACGTGATTTCGGGTCGGAAGACAAGTAAAAATTATAGCCTGAAAATCGATAGATCGATATATGGGCATAGGTCGAAACTTCAAAATGCCAAAACTTCGTCAAAACTCAACGTAGATTAAAAAGCGAGGGCTTTTTGATCATAGTTTTGCCCCTAGATCAATCGTACATTTAAAGTTGAAAACGTGACTTTGGGTCGGAAGACAA